>CAUZXS010003487.1:55000-110000 GCA_963585895.1 Sepioteuthis lessoniana
ATGGACAGCTATCGATCATATGGAAATCAGACCTGACCGATAAAATGAAATGCAGTTTCTTCCAGGCAGCGGTCGTATTGATACTGCTGTATGGATGCACTACTTGGATGCTAACTAAATGGCTAGAGAAGAAGCTAGACGGCAATTACACAAGAATATTGAAAGCAATATTGAACAAGTCCTGGCGGCAACACCCCACAAAGCACCAACTATACGGGCACCTGTCTCCCATCATGAAAACTATCCAAGTTAGACAAACCAGACATGCAGGACACTGCTGAAGAAGCAGGGACGAGGTCATAAGTGATGTATTCCTATGGACCCCTACATATGGCCGGGATAAAGCAGGGCAACCAGCTCGAATATACATTCAGCAACTATGTGAGGATACAGGATATAGCCCTGAAAACCTGCCAGAGGCGATGAACGATAGGGAGAAGTGGCAAGAGAGGGTCAGGGATATCCATGCTAGTAGCACAATATGATGATGATGATGATGATGAAATTACTATATAACTTGCTCAGTTGTGCACACATCTTCATTTAAATTTTAAATAGAAATTAAAACTTCAGTCTCTTTTTCATCCAACCAAAAAATGTAACTTTTCTGATTAATCAAAACAATCAGTTGTCTACGCTAATTGTGAATGACTAAACATTTGCCTTTTTTTTTTGTGTGTGTGTGTCAGGTTGATATAAATGGATTTTTTTTTCCATCCACAATAGAATATTTATCATTAAAATTTTCCTCTTTGTGTGTGTGTGTGTGTGTGTGTGTGTGTATATATATATATATATATATATATATATATATATATATATATATATATATATATATAATTGAACTTTTATGTTTTTTTACATTTGCTTGAACCTGTGTTTTACCGAAAACTGCTGATGAAAAAGTATTGAATTGGCAGGCTGACTCATCTACATATTTATATATCATTAAATTACTATATAACTTGCTCAGCTGTGCACACATCGTCATTTAAATTTTAGATAGAAATTAAAACTTCAGTCTCTTTTTCATCCAGCCTTGTATAGTTTTTTTTTTTTTTTAAATGTAACTTTTCTGATTAATCAAAATAATCAGTTGTCTACACTAATTGTGAATGACTAAACATTTGCCTTTTTTTTGTGTGTGTGTGTGTGTGTGTCAGGTGGAGATGATCGGAGAGTCTTGCTGTGGAATACAGAACAGGCTTTGTCAAACATTGGCAGTCCGATCAGCATGAAGGGAGAACATAATAGCAATATTTTCTGTTTGGCATTTGACAATGAAAACAAGAAAATATTCTCAGGAGGTAAGAACTGTTCTCTTTCTTTATAGTATTCTTGTCAAATCGTGTTACTCTGCTTTTGGTGGGACTTAGAATACACTGCAAAGGGTTAAGACCACTTCCCAGGAATGTATTAGGTATGACACTAAACTGCATCTGATGGTGAGGCTCCAGTTCTGGAGATCTGGGAAGCATGGTGTATGCCTTCATTGTGATTAATCCTAGGTCCATGTTGACTTGGAGTGGTAGTATGTTAGTGTCCGATCTTTAGGTCAAATAGAGTAGTTTAAAAATTATTTGTATTCTAAAGGAATACTTGATATCTTATAACTCTCAATTATTTGTTTTAAGAATAGTTACTTGAAGCTATAATTCTTTACTAAGGATTATTATTATTTTCATTAGTTATTTGAAACCATGTACCTGTGTGCAAACAAATGATTTATCAAATAGAAATAATTAGTTGAAACCATTTAGTAATTAGTATTAGGAATACTTAAAAATTTACAACTGTGTGCAGCCCAGTCAGCTGAGGTTATAGAATATGCTGATTGCATTTCTGCAGGGGGGGTAAGACCAAACCCACCCACCCTCACACGAATGTCCTGGATATAACACTAAACTATCTGATAGTGAAGCTCCAGTCTTGAAGCTTTGGGAAATATGGAATACTGTTCTCTTTCTTTATAGCTACAGCTTTACAATAGGTGCTTGTTAAGCTGAACTTTTTTTTTTAATTTGATATAAATGGAATTTATATATATTGCTGAACTTTTATATTTTTGTTACATTTGCATTCATCCTTCTATGGACTTTTATACTTTTATTTACCCTGCCAAAATTTTCAGGTTTAGATGAACCTGGACTCAAGCTTTAAAGCCTTTTTGCAAATTCTTGGTAGTTGTCCATCGGATCCGATGATGACGTTCGCATTCTACAACTCATAAACATGGAGGTGGCTCCGCAGCCCCAGCCCAGAGGCACTGAGTCTTGAACAGGGGGGCACCGGAAGTCAGTTGTTGTGATCACTGCCAAGGCTGCTCTGTGGTGTCTCTCTCTGGCAGCAGTGAGTTTCTGGCATCGAGCCTCTTTGAAGTTGGCAGCAGCTCTGTGAACCGAGCCTCGCCATTTTGGTCTGTCCATGGCATATCCCTCCAGGTCTCTCAGATTGATGTTGTAGGATTCGTCAAGTTGCGTTGGGCAATTAGTAGCGATAGCCGAGAGTAATTAATCATGTTAGCTAAGAGCAATCAGTCGTGAAGACAGGAAAACTCTCTTACCGATTGAGGAACGGGAGCTATTTATGGTGCCTTGGGGCATCCCATTGTGCATAAGTGGGATATTCCATTGTATAGATCATGATTGGCCACTTGTAGGTAAGTGGAAGTATTTTATTATATAAACCAGCTTCAGTTTAGTATTGTAAGGAAGACTGCACTGAGCTATGACCTGCTTTATTTTTGTCTGCCAGCTGGACGCTTTATGGAGGTATGTGTTATTGTTATTCTACAGATCTGACACCACTGGAGATCCTATTTACCAACCCCTCCGCTCGGGCAGGATATGACACAAAGTCAATTTTTAAGCGAACTTCAACAGGTTTGAATTCAGAGTTTTCCTTCTCCTAGACTAGTTGCCCCACCAAGGCTGAAGAACCTAGTCTGTCCTACTATTTACCCATAGCTGGAGGGAGAATAATTGGATTCGTACCTTTCCCAAGGGTATTAGTGCTATGTGAAATGCAATCAGTCTCATCCAGGTTTTGAACTCGTGTCGCCGTGTACAATTCCTACGACGATAACCATTACTCCACGTGCACCACTGGAGATAGGCTTTGACTGTGTCCTTGTACCGCAGTTTTGGTCTTCCTTGGTTTCTTTTGCTAAAAGAAACCAAGCAAATTCTTAACATGGTTTATATCGATAAACAAGTTGTTATCCAAAATAGTTTCTTCAGATTGCTCTGCAGAGGACAAATTTGCAAAATATTGAAAATTGCATCAGTCCAAAGTACACTGGTATAAACCAAGTTTATCCTGAAATACTAAAATAACAGCTCTAGCAATAGGGATTTATAAAAACAAATTTGTAATTTCACCCCTTGCATTTATTCACCCTGCCAAAATTTTATTCCCTGTCAGGGGTCTATGCGGATCATTTTGAGAAGCCCTGCCCAAAACAGTCATTTGCACTTTACAAATTGTTGCAAAGTTGATCCTTCAGAAAACACAAGTTTGTACAGTACACAGGCTTTGCATTCATTTAGTAAAAGTATGCATTTGCAAACAAAATCTTGACCTTTTACTCAATGTAGGCAAATACTTCAGCTCGTAATTTGGTATTATTACAAATTAAAAGCACATATACAATACTGCTCGTAAATCAACATGACTAAAAATTCTTTTTATATAAAAGATTTTCCTTTGAAACCAAAGATACTAGGATTTTATCATTCCTATTAGAAAATTACAGGGTGAAATGATAAAATTGTCGTCCTAAAGAAAACAACACTACAGCTTTATTTTAAAACTTTTACTGAAAAAATCAATTCAGCTAACTTGATTATGTAGTTGAGCTGACATCTACAGGGTGGAACGCTAAAATTGTTGTCCTAAAGAAAACAACACTATAGCTTTATTTTAAAACTTTTACTGAAAAAATCAATTCAGCTAACTTGATTATGTAGTAGAGCTGACATGTACAGGGTGGAACGATAAAATTGTTGTCCTAAAGAAAACAACACTATAGCTTTATTTTAAAACTTTTATTGAAAAAATCAATTCAGCTAACTTGATTATGTAGTAGAGCTGACATCTACAGGGTGGAAGGATAAAATTGTCGTCCTAAAGAAAACAACGCTACAGCTTTATTTTAAAACTTTTATTGAAAAAAATCAATTCAGCTAACTTGATTATGTTGTAGAGCTGACATCTATTCAATGTAGCCACCTTCAGCCTCAATCACCACCTCGATATGGAGCCGGAACTGGGAGCATGCCTTTTCTACAAACACTGGCGGGAGTTCAGCGAATACCCAGCGGATGGCGGGAATCCGGCTGGCATTGGTATTGTGGGAGCTCACGTTGGTGATGTTCTTGACGTATGACCAAACAAAGTAGTCCAGCGGGTTCAGGTTGGGGGAGGAGGGTGGCCTGATGGACTTGATTAACCAGAAGTTTTTTGTCTTCTCAGTCAAGATCTGGTTTGTCTGGCGCCTGTAGGACCTACACTTCAAGTCCTCTTTCACACGTTCATTCACAGTTGTGTGTGAGACGCCTAAATCTCTGGCAGTCTGCTGAATAGGCCGCTGGGGAGTTTCATCAATGATTGTCTGGACCTTTTCAATGAACTCCTTAGTCTGGGTCTTCCTTCACCGCCTCCAAAGGGTCGTCTGATACATTCAGCTGTGTCCTCAAGTGTTGATCCGTCTGGATTTGCATTTTGAGGGTGCTGGCAATGGTCCTGTTGTCATAACTTGGATCGGTAGAGAGCATAAGTTGTACAGTGGCGCATCTCCGATCTTGCTCGTTGAACATTGAGTCACTTTCAGACATGATAGAAGGCTCCTATTGCTCTTGGGATTTGTACACAACTGGCCAAAACAAACAAAAAAAACTGGTTTTCATTAAACGGAAATGGAATCATGTCTTTTCTAGGGCGACAATTTTATCGTTCCACCCTGTATATGATTAAATATTTATTGATAAACTCTGCAGCAAAAATATGAACACGTAAGTAAGTTATTTTTTTATCATTAAGGGTTTTCGGACTATTGTCTTCATCTTTATTGTTATTTCCACAACGTTTTGGCCGATATGTCCACCGGCCTTCTTCAGGTGTTTGTCGAACTTGGGAACCTTCACGGAACTTCGAACTACATCCTTTAGTGAAACCACGGGGGTCGCCTGTTCTGATTCCATTAGCCATAACCAGGTACACGTGTTAAGTATTCCTGTATTGTTACTTGTCTGCAATAAGGATTGAACCTGCGACCTCCAGATGATGGTCTCCTTAGAAGCTTAGGGAACCAACACCTATAACCGTTACACCATGTGTCCTGCTGGATAATTCAGAGTGAATTTTTGCGACTTACCACATGTTATTAGGTATTATTTATCACCAAAGTACTGGCTTGCTTGAAATGGGTAACCATTACACCACAGGCATATCAACCTTTGTAGGTTATTTAATGGCAAATCCATTTTATACAAATAATCAATACTATTTCAAACAATTCAGTTTAGCATGAGTACACAGTTTAATTGTCCAAAACATTTCTATTTCAAACAATTCAGTATTTTCAAACAGTTCTTATTCAAATATTTCAGTTTTGTATAAGTATAGATTTTGTTTGCACACAGTTAAATGTCAAAACAGTTCTATATTAAACAATTCAGTTTAGCATAAGTATGCAATTTAAATGTAAGTACTCAGTTTAATTGTCAAAAACATTTCTATTTCGAGCTACTCAGTTCAGTCAAATAGTTCTAATTCAAACAATTCAGTTTAGTATAAGTACAGTTTTTTCCACACACAGTTAAATGTCAAAGCAGTTCTACTTCAAACAATTCAGTTTAGTATAAGCACGCAGTTTACTTCTATTTAACCCATAGATAGGTCCCTATCAGGTGCTACCACTCCGGGCAATGAAGAGGTATTCTGCATTCCCCAAAGCTCCAGCATTACTGGAACCTCACCATCAGATTGTTTAGTGCCATATCCAGGACACTCATTGGGGGAGTCTTACCCCTCTGCATAGGTGCAGTCAGTGTATTCTACAGCCCCAGCCGACTGGGCAATGTAGAATATACTATCAGGAAGTAAAGTCTTTTTTATATGTAGTCGATGCTTCTGGTGCACTGGTTATCGTTGTAGGAAATGGATATGGTGAATCAAGTTCAAATCCTGAACAAGGTTGTTTGCATTTCACATAATTGCAATTGAAGAAGGTATGCATCCAAATATTCTCCCTCCAGCTATGGGTAAATCGTAGAGCAGACTGGTCTCTTTAACCTTGATATGATAACCAATCTAGGAGAAGGAAAACTCTGAATTCAAATCTATTAAACTCCCCTTAAAAAAACTCAGCCTACTAGTGCAGAGAGGGGTTGGGTAAATGTACACACACATCTTTTTTCTTTATCATTAGTAAGAATTTTAAAAAAATAATTTTTTTTTTTTACACAAATTCTTTTATAAAAACGCCTCAAATTCTATATCACTTAAGGCCTCAGCAGGTAAAAGTCTGGTTTTATTTGTAATAATGGATCTTTTCTAAGGATGCTTTTAAAGATTATAGACAGAACTAAACATATTAGTAGGTCTCTAGGCTGAAGAAGATAATGTCTGAAAATTCTAGCAAGTTAAAAGTTGTCGTTATCTCAGATCTAATGTTGGAACATTTCCAACTCTGTACATGCCACTTCAGGTGTGGAGCGTAGAGATATAAGTGTTACCGTAACATTTGTGTCAGACTCGAAGAGAAAAAACAAATTAGAGAGGAGAAAAGAGCGAAGGATGAAGAAGGAAAAGGTAGCAGCATTTGTTCTATTTTCTTTTCCTTTTATATATATATATATATATATATATATTTAATCTCTAGGGGGTACTTGAGGTAAGATTCTGTAGGCTGTTATAGCCACCCACGCAGGTAAAGGAATATTTACACTGCGTATTGCATACAGATACCTATACAAAATATACGTTTGTACCAAAACACATATAAAACTCTCTCACACACACTCTCATACACGTTCGCATATACATACACATGCATAAAACAAATGAATCTACATATTTTTCTTGGTATTTTCAAATCTTTGCAGCTGTGTCTTTAATGTTCACGGGAGATTGAAGAGCTGTATAAAAATAGCATTTGTACCAGAATTGAAATTACGAAAAAAACGTTGGGTGGTAAGGAAGGTTTGGACTCCCTTTACAAAAAAATAAGTAACAAATCCTGAAATAGGGGGTGATTACCAAAGAAATTGACAGTTTTAAAAATTATCAGACCCAAACTATTTAAGATATCGGGAGGAGTTTTTTTACGGCATCTTAAAGACATTTGCTGTGTGCACCCTTTCCTACACTATATATAGATTGATGGGGGTTGGGGACCTACTGCTTTGGAGGGAGCAGCATGAAACTCTTTAGCCTCACTCTCAGAAAATGTCTATGATAGAAAAATAAAAAAAACTATCCTTCATGGATTTAAATATTGTAAATCATTATTATAAATTATTTTTTGGTGTTTGGTTTGGTTTGATGGCATATCAACCATTGTGATTTAATGACTAATCCTTTATATATATATATATATATATATATATAGGGGGCAGGTGGCCGTACAGTTGGTGTCTTGTGGGGTGTTGCCGCCAGGACTTGTTCAGGATTGCACGCAGCATTCTTGTGTAATTGCCATCTAGCTTCTTCTCCAGTCGTTTTGTTAGCGTCCATGTAGTGCATCCATATAGCAGTATCAATGTGACCGCTGCCTGGAAGAAACTGCGTTTCAATTTATCGGTTAGGTCTGCCCCCTATCACGAAAACTATTCAAGTTAGACGAACCAGACATGCAGGACACTGCTGGAGAAGCAGAGATGAACTCATAAGAGATGTACTCTTATGGATCCCCACACATGGCCGCGCAAAAGCAGGACGACCAGCTCGAACGTACATTCAGCAGCTATGTGAGGATACAGGATGTTGTCCTGAAGACCTACCTAGGGCGATGAACGATAGGGAGGAGTGGCGAGAGAGGGTCAGGGATATCCGTGCTACCAGCGCGATATGATGATGATGATGATGATATATATATATATATATATATATATATACACACACTGAATATATGATTTCTAAACACATTTTGTATATAAAATTTTTAAACAAGCCAAAGCTCATTCTTTTTCTCACCATTAAATAGCTTCAATTATTTATTTCTTATACTAATAATTCTATTTACTATTAATCATTTGTTTGCACACAGTTTAATGTTTTCAAGTATTGCTATTTATCACAAACAATTTAATTAAACACTAAATCCTTTGTTTAAATACATTTAAATGATCAAACAGTTCCATTTCTAGCAATTCAGTTTAGAAAAGTACACAGTTTAAATGTCAAACAGTCCTATTTGACCAAATAGATATAACTCTTTCAAATGCTACCATTCCGGGTCAGAGTGGACTTGGGAATGATGGCTCTGCATTCCTCAAAGCTCCAGCGTTACTGAAGCCATTACTGAAATATATATATATATATATATATATATATATATATATACCACAGAGGGAAAGGTATTAAAGTTAACCTCTTGGTACAAGTAATCTGGCCTTGTTACATGCATTTCCTACAGGTTATCATAGCCTATTCTTATTTAGGCCAAATGGATAAGTTTTGGCCTATAAGTAATATACTGGAGGTTTGGAGGTCAACCAATACGGCAGATATAGATCTAACCCAGAATTTTGAGCTGAAAATCTTGAAATTGACTTATATACCAAAATGACTTGCCACTGCAATTAACAGTAATTTCAATCTGGGGAAGGGTCGGATATTTTTTTTTTTTTTTTTTTTTTAATATAAGGATTTAGCACACTTAAATCCACAGAAGAATTGATTTGGGTTTGGTTTGGTTTTATGGCATATCAACCACCATAGGTTATTTAATACCAAATCCTCTTTATACACATGTATTGAATATGTTTGGTTTGGTTGGGTTGGGTTTTATGGCATGTCAACCATTGTAGGTTATTTAATGCCAAATCCTCTTTATACATATATATTGGATATATATGATTTGGTTTGGTGGCTTATCAACCATTCTTGGTTATTTAATGCCAAATCAATTTTTATACACATAAAAAGTTCTATTTCAAACAATTCAGTTTAGCATAAGTACAGTTTTTTTTGCACATTCTTGGTTATTTAATGCCAAATCAATTTTTATACACATAAAAAGTTCTATTTCAAACAATTCAGTTTAGCATAAGTACAGTTTTTTTTACACACAATTAAATGTCAAAAACAATTCTATTTCAAACAATTCAGTTTAACATAAATACACAGTTTAGTTCTATTTGACCCATAGATAGATCCCTATCAGGTGCTACCACTCTGGGCCAGAGTGGATCTCGGAGCAATGGCAATAAAGGGGTACTCCGCATTCCCTTAAGCTCCAGCATTATTGGAACCGAACCATCAAATAGAACCACTCATTGAGGGAGTCTTACCCCTCTGTAAAGATGCAATCTGTTTAGTCTGTGTATTCTGCAGCCCCAGCCGACTGGGCCAGAGTTGTTTTGTCTTTTGTTTTTTTGAATTAATTATCATAATTCACACTACTTCATTTGATAAAATTGAATAAAAAATATTTTTTATTTGCCTGTTGGCAAAGCTTATAATATGTCTATCGGATTATCTTTGGGTATATGTGGTCCAGAGGAACATTGCTCCTATTTTTGAACTTTTCCAGCAACAGTAGGCACTTCTGGTAAAAATTGGCCCATCAGAGACAAGATCTGAAAGCATTTAGTACCAGTTGCAACTATATTCAGTTATTCAACTGCAAGTTACAGTTTCTACCAGGAAGGCGTATCTTTTGGATGACCAACACTGGATTCTTTGAACAAAAGATCAAAATGACAACAAGAATTCTAACAATGTTGACTGCATACTCTGTAGGAGGGTAAGAGCCCTACCATCACCATTACTAAAAGAGGTGTCCTGGATACAACACTAAACTGTATCCGGTGGTGAAACGTCATTTCAGAAGATTGATTTGGTTTTGTTTGGTTTGGTTTTATGGCATATCAACTATTGCAGGTTATTTAATGCCAAATCCATTTTTATGTATATAAACAGTTCTATTTCAAACAATTCAGTTTAGTATAAATACACTGTTTAGTTTTATTTGACCCTTAGATAGGATCCACTCTGGGGCAAAGTGGACCTGTGAGTGTTGACAATGAAGGGGTATTCCGCAATCCACAAATCTCCAGCATTATTGAAGCCTCACCATCAGATGGTATAGTGTCATATCCAGGACACTTGTTAGGAGGAGTCTTATCTCTCTGCAGAGATGCAGTTGGTGTATCCTGCAGCCCCAGCCGACTGGACTCCAGTTCGGAAGAGAGTGGAGTCATCTCTTCATTACCATTACTCCCAGGTTCAATCCGGCCTTGAAGAGTCTCATCAATGAATCAAATAGATTCATTTAAGAATTATTAGTATTAGATAGGAATACCTGAAACCCTAACAGTGAGGCAAAGTTAGCATAATGGTTATTGTATGAAATGGAATCAGCAGCATCAGTTTAAGTCCTGGACAAAGCTGTTTACATCACGTTTCACTAACACCGTTGAGAAAGGTGTGAATCAATCTGTTCTTCCCCTAGATATAGGCAAATAGTAGAACAGATTGTTTTTTGTTTTTTTTTAGCCTTGATTTGGCATCCAGTCAAGAAGAAAAACTCTCAATTCAAACTAGCTTTATTCAGCTTAAAAATTGACCCTGTAGCAGGGGAGTTGTAAACAAATTATTACTATTTAATAGAATTATTCATGTAAGCTTAGAACACTTGAAACCATTTAACTGTGTGCAAATTATTTGTGTTAAGAATAGTTAGTTAAAGCTATAATAATTTACTAAGGATTATTATTATTATTAGTTACTTGAAACTATATAACTGTGTGCAAACAAATAATCATCATTAAAAATGAATAGTTAATTGAAACAATATATAAGTAAAGTTGGCAACCGTAGTTGAGGGTGACCTGAAGGCTCCCTTTTCAATAGCTACTACAACGAGATGTAGGGGAAGGCATAACTTCATCCCCTTGATTGATCCACTTTACCCTTGATACATACCTTATAATGCTGAGTGTTAAGCATCAAGTACCATTTTTTGAGTCTTTGGTATGACTCGGCCGGGAGATTGAACCCTGGTCTCTCGAACCATTGGCAAACACTCAACCTATTTGTCCAATAATTGTATATAAATTATTAATATCAAATACTTATATGCTTTCAGATATTCCTACATGCTAATTATTTGCATAAGGAATATTTGGCATCATGTAAAAATAAAAAAAGTGCCTGGAAGATCTAAAATATAGTTATGTTTACAATCAAACAGATTGGGTTCTCTAACCTTGGTAAGGTTACCTTAAGCAGAGAGTTCAGCTGGTTTGAATTTAGTGCTTTCCTTCGACAAGACTTAAAAAAAAAATAACTATATCATATGCTGCCTATAATGGAGGGGTTGGGTAAATGGATACTTTTAAACATTTACTAAGAAATAAAATCTTTTGCATGAAATACCCCATGACATGTTGATATGTCAATAAATAAATAAACCAAAAATACGCATCAAGAAGCAAAAAGAGTGGTAGAAGGATATTAAAAAGATGACCCATTTTTTTAATGTAGGTGTAGGTGTATAAAGTGCCTTAACACCAAAAAAAGTTAAATTTATGTTTTCTTGTCGGTATATTAGTTTATAAATATCAAGTGGCCCCAATAGTCTTGATTTTTTTTTTCTAGCTAAAAATTGCTGTTCAGGTTGAAAAGGTTCCTGACTCATGATTGAGATAAAAATCTTACCATGATGGGCCATTTTTGCTGGGTTATAGTTGCATAAGAACATAATAAATTTTTGTTTATATATATATATATATATATATATACACACACACACACTCACATAAATATATATGCACACAAACATAATCACATAAATATATATACACATACATACTAGCATAAATATACATACTCAAACATACTCATTTTATATATATATATATATATATATATATATATATGTGTGGTGCCTTCAATAAGTTTCCAGACTTTTTTATACAGGCATTTAAAATTGTCGTAGACTCTTGAAAATTCACTATGTTATTGCTATACATCTTATGAGATGACTGAACAATTTTTATGATTTCAGGTTAAAATCAACAGCTACAGCAGCAATTGGAATACACCCTACTAAACCCTGATTGTCACAGCTGGTGAATTTCAAAAATGCAATCTGGATGTGAGGACACTTTAGAAGAATGATATACAATAAAATTCTGTTTTAAACTTGGAAAAAGTGCCACAGAAACATGTGGAATGCTTCAGACTGCTTTTAGACCATCTTGCATGAATCAAGCATCAGTTTTTGAGTGGCATAAGAGATTCAAGGAAGGCAGGGAGTCTATGAGGGATGATGAGAGGTGTGGGAGGAGTAAGGAAGTCAATACACCAGAGTTGATTGACCAAACGGTTAGGTTTAGGGTTAGGGTTACTCTGAGATTTTAAGGAAGTTCAAGGAAGAGATTCCGTCGGAAGAGGCCAGCACTCTTCAAATCGGGACAGTGGCATTTCCACCAGGACAATGCACCAGTCCACAACTCCATCCTTGTTACAGACTATTTGACCAAGATGGGCATCAAGACAGTTCCTCAGCCTCCATAAAGTCCAGACCTTGCTCCCTGTGAGTTTTGGTTATTCCCTAAGCGCAGAGGCTGTCATTATGAGACAATTGAGGAGATGAAAGAGGCTGTGATGAAGGTCATTGACACGCTCACACAAGAGGACTTGAATGGGGGCCTTCCAGAAGTTGTTGAAACGGTACAAGTGCATTGCAGCTAGAGGAGATTACTTTGAAGGGGACTAGAGTTTCATGTGTGTACTATCAATATAAGTGCCCATACGAAAAAAGTCTGGAAACTTATTTAATAATCCTCGTATATATATATATATGGTTAGAAGCTTTGGTTTGACGTTTCAGTCAACCGGGTTTTGATCCCAGCTACGGGAAGATACTGTCTAGCCACACTGATGAGTTCTGATAGAACGAAACAGATCTGTCTGTGGATGATGATAGAGATATATATACTCCCCTATCCCCGTGGGGTTGAGTTCTCTGGCGAGGAAGTGATCATGTTGCCATTAGTATCTATTGCAAGCCTCTTCTTAGTTGAATTGAGGTCTCGGCTACCGTTGAACGGATGTATGTAAACAATAGTAATTGTGATTCATAACCATTTAAAATTA
This sequence comes from Sepioteuthis lessoniana, assembly GCA_963585895.1. NCBI lineage: Eukaryota > Metazoa > Mollusca > Cephalopoda > Myopsida > Loliginidae > Sepioteuthis > Sepioteuthis lessoniana. Next base: position 68,330 of record CAUZXS010003487.1, read on the forward strand.
CTTCGCAGCTAATATCTCCTCGTGGCTGAATGGTTAGAAGCTTTGGTTTGACGTTTCAGTCAACCGGGTTTCGATCCCAGCTACGGGAAGATACTGTCTAGCCACACTGATGAGTTCTGATAGAATGAAACAGATCTGTCTGTGGATGACTATATATATATATATATATATATATATATATATATATATATGCTTATCACTGCTTATCTGCCATGGTATTGTTTTCTGCTGAGACATGACTAAAAGGAAGGATTGTCTTTTTTAGAATCTTTAAGTATTTTAAAATGCAAATGCTTTTTAAAGGTGTTTTTAAGATTACATATATGATATTTTTTAGTGACCCCAATTGATTCATTGATATTTGTTGTGAATTGTCTGATTTTGGAAATATTTTCTAATACAGAGATTTGGTTTTTAGACATATATTACTACTGGGATAAAAATGCTTCCCTGATCTCTAGATTATTATTGTTATAATATCTGTGTACAATACTGAATAATTCATTCATGATACAGACAAAAACATTTCTGGAGAATTATTATTAAATATTAAAAAATCAGAAATATAGTAACAAAATATTAATAACCTTGATTGGGCTGGACCGGCTCCATGGTAATAATGACTTCAGCAAAAATCACCAAACAGACTTACCTAGAAAAAAGAAAAATAATTGCCATAAATAATTTGAACATTAGTTGAATCAGGTTGGTTTCTTTGTTTAATGTCATATCAACCTTTGTAGATAATTAAATGATAAATCTTGTTATATATATAATATAGTACTATATATATATATATATATATATATATATATATATATATATATATATTGTACTCCTATGGACCCCACATATGGCCAGGCAAAAGCAGGACGACCAGCTCGAACATACATTCAGCCACTATGTAAGGATACGGGATGTAGCCCTGAAGACCTGCCAGAGGCAATGAACGATAGGGAGAAGTAGTGAGAGAGGGTCAGGGATATCTGTGCTAGCGGCACGAAATGATGATATATATATATATATATATATATATACACATATGATTTGTTAGAGAATAGTTTGTAGGTAACATTATTTTTAAATGAGCCAGAGTTTATTTGTTTGCACACAGTTAAGTAATTTCAAATATTGTTAGCCAACACTAATAACTCTATTTAATATCAATCATCTGTTAGCACACACAATTAAATAGTTTCTTTTTGTGTAAATGCAGATAGCTTTCAAATATTCTTTTTATATATCGGCTAGACTGAGGTTTGCAATGATGTAGTCAGTTTCAATATCAATACAGGGATTTGGTTGATCTCTGTGTTTGTTTGGTTGGTTGGGGTTTTTTTATATCCTGAATTAACTTGTTTGAACATATATGCAATTTTGAAAATTTTTCTGAAAAATAATTTCTCCATTCTATAAGGACTAAAAAAAAAATTATCTGCCTATGAAAGGGTTAAACATTATTAGGAATTGTATAAAAAATTGTAAAATATTCTGTGTATCATAAAAGTATAAATATTGTGTATAAATTGTTTTGCTAAATATCATAATTAAAAGAGAAGGCTTTGTTATATATATATATATATATATATATATATATATATCTGTGGCGACTCTAGCCTATTTTTGCTACTTGTGCCCCCACCCGCCCTGTCAACTTCAGTTCCCAACCCATGGTCCGTGGACCCAAAGTAAGTCATCATAGTTGCTATTGCGTGATTCTCCATTGTATAGCACAGATTGACAAACGTACCTTGCATGGTGTTTTTTTTTTGGAAACAATCAAGATACTATATAATTTGTAGTCTTGTTAACACAGTAGATAAGATAATTTTTTTTCCTTTCAAAAGTATAGAAGAAAAGAGAAGATGTTCATTACTATGATGAGAAAAATATGTTTATTAGAATAAAGAAATTGATGACAATATACAGACATAGCTAGTAGTTTCAATTTCGCTTAAAATAAAGATTATTTGTTGAAAATGTATTCAAATAAACAAATTTTAGTTGCTGAATGTAATATATGCAACATTCATTAAAGAAATAGAGATCTGTTAGTGAAAAAACAAATTAAAACGTGCCGTTTAACCAACATTTACCATAGCGATGATGATGACGTCGGCAACGGCTATAATCTGCTATCCCCCCCTCTCTCTCTCTCTCTCGGTCCCTCTCCCTCTTCCCAAGTCAGTTGTCAGTAGTCACATTGTGCTAATTTTTTTGAGCACGGTATTCTGGCTTGCTTTTTCTATTGGCTACAGCCAAAAGCGAGATTTCGCTAACATTACTGTTATTATAAGGGTCTAGTGCCTGGCACGGATTACGCGTGTTCAACATTATAGCCGATTTTATGGAATGTTCAATGGATCTGACGGTGGCCGGACAAAGACCATCCATTCAAAACAGCATCGTTGTATTATTCCCAGATATATTTATGAACTTTTGGCTACTTAGTTATCGAAACTTGAATAGATATGTAATTTAATTGAGATCAGACTAAGTATGTTTGCTTGAAATTAATGGATGATTTTTAATCCATTTTGAATAACATTGACCGAGTTATTGGTCATGCCGGGCACGAGTAGCACTAGTCCCATCTCCGCCCCTGATATATATATATATATATATATATATATATATATATATATATATATTCTCTAAAACGATCTACGAATTAGTACACCCTAGCTCTCAATACAACATATTTTCAGACACGGGTATTTATTGTATCCCTTGTAAGAATTACAAACTTAAATATATTGGTGAAACATCACGGAACCTTCACGTTCGCTTGTAAGAACACAAAAGAGACATAATAATTGGTAATTTAAACAATGCATTATTTCTACAAATTTTCCAATCTAATCACAACTTTGATTTCAATTCTGCTAAGGTACTCATTTACATTCATAATAAAAGTCTAAGACGAATTTTCAAAGCCGCTGCTATTTCACTCTTTAATTCCCTAAATACTCCTGTCCAGGCTTTTATAATATTTCTCCTTATTTGAGCAAATCCATTTTAAATAGATACAATATATTCCATCTTTAGTTAATATATTCCACATATATCATAATATTATGCTTTCTTTTCCTTTTTGTCTTTTTTTTTTCTTCCTCCTTTTAATTCGAAATCTTTCTCAATAAACAAACGGAACATAAATTCTATACAATATTCCTAAAAGGTCAAATGACGTAATTTAAAACAACAAACACTGATTCACTAATTAAACGGCCAACTTTTTCTTGTTAAACAAATTTTCCCTAGGGTTTTGTATTTTGCATTTTTAAACATCCATCGTTGATTTAACATCACTAATATCACCCCTCATAGTCCTGATGATGGTTCAGTAGAACCGAAATACTATAGTGTCGACTTTGCTTCTCAATAAATCTCTCCTACTTGGATTACCTAATTATCAATTTTTCTTCATATATATATACACACTTTGTTTTGTTTTATATATATATATATATATATATATATATATATATATATATATATACACACACACACAAAGGCTTTGTTATGTTTTGTTTGTTTTATATATATACATATATATCTATGCTTTGTTATATATATATATATATATAGGTTTTGTTATGTGATGTTTTGTTTGTTTTATATATATATATAATTGAGTAATTTGAACCTGCCCTCTAGTTTGAAAATTTTCTGAAAACAATTTTCCCATTCTATAAGAATTTAAAAAAATTATCTGCCTGTGAAAGGGTTAATTTTTCTCACCACATAATTCTACTGTTGTTATTTGTTTATAAAAAAAAGCCACAGAACTCTCTCTCTCTCTCTCTCTCTCTCTCTCTCTCTGTCTCATTAACATCTGACTGGAATCTCAGGTTGATTTTATTACAGCTACCTGACCAAGCAATTGTAAGAGTTTTCAAATGGAGTACAACTGGTTCGAATTCAGAGATTTCCTAATAGATCTGTTGCTAAAAAAAAAACAACCCACTTTACTATTTACTGAGTACATGGGGATTTATAAATAAAGTTTAAATAGAAAAAAAAAAACAAATAATGAAAGGTAAAAATAAAATAGAATACAAATATCCCATAATTCCACTTTCAGCACTAAAAGAACTTGGACTCTTTTGGTGCCTTTTGACACGTGCTTTTGCAAACCTCTTAAAATGAAAAGTACATATTATATAACTTTTATAATATTAATTCTTAGGTTAAATGAATTGATAAATATCAATTATTTGTGAGTAAGATGCTCCATTTTTACCAAATTCTTCAGTCCAAAAGTTAAGAGTACCTTGTATACACAGTAATTGAATATTAACTTTTTTCCCAGCCATATTTAGAATGGCATGACTGAAAGTAAGTTATATCTATGGTCCAAATTTACTAATTAGAAACAGAAACTTATGCTTTATCGGTTAAACTAGGCAATAACACCATGGAAACAACCAAAAACATTTGTCGTGCAAAAATATGGATAATTGCACAGTTGATCACAATACGGTAATGTTATAATCCCTACCAGTGAACATTAATGAGTATATCCCATTCCTCATAAATACACTGGATACTATTGGGGGGGAGGGGGGCTTTTTACTGACCAAGTAGTCACTACTAGCAGTGAGAACCTTCTTCACGCTGTTGGTGAGTATTGTATTTGTTTACTGTTATAAAGATTTCTATTTCGTTCCCAACTTCCATTTGGGTTATTTCTCATTCAGTAACCTTTTGTTAGGTTACAAGTAACCAGATGGTTTAAAAAATATTGTTCTTGTTTCAATAACCTTGATGATCAGGCAAGCTCAGGCAGACCTAAAACTGCAGATTCCAAGGCTGTGCTCCTAGCCAAAGAGAGAAATCCAGCAAGTAGCACTTGGAGAGTGTCAAGCAAAGTCGACATTTCACCCTCCAGTGTGGTTAGTCACTTTCACGACCTCAGGAAAACCACCCCAGTGGCTAAACTGTACTTCACGTTACCAAAATATTGTAAAGCTTCTGACTTACCCAAGTAAATAAAAAAAAAACATTAAAAAAAAAAAGCATCACCATAGCTTGAACTATTTCAATGGTTATCTTCGTAGGAAATGGACACGGTGACAGGAGTTCAAATCCTGGATGAGGCTGATTGCATTTCACATAGCACTAATACCCTTGAGAAAGGTATGATTCCAGTTATTCTCCTCCCAGCTATGGGTAAATAGCAGAAAAGACTGGGTTATTTAGCCTTGGCTAAGCAACTAGTCTAGGAGAAGGAAAACTCTGAATTCAAACCTGCTAAACTCTGCTTAAAAATTGACCTTGTGTCATATCATGCCCGAGTGGAGGGGTTGGTAATGTAGCAGAAAGAACCTTGTATTTTTGTTTGCCGCATAATTTAATTTGACCATTAGGATCGACGAATATTTTCACCCAATCAGGATGACTTGTCCTATTCAGCCCAAATCATCTTTCTTAGCAGCACCAAAAATTGAAGAAAGCCCGCGAAACACTCTTCCTCAGAAATCTTCAATAGGAACAGACGTCTTACCGTCTGCTCTTGAATAGCAGTAGCAGCATCATACACCATGAAGAGAGCCATCTAGTTTATGGACCCTTGCATCTATTCTTCTAGACCAAGGGATCCTAGTTGAAAATAAATTAGATGATACACTATAAGAACTTCCTATCTTCTTTCCTTCCAACGAGACTCTCAGCATACCAGCATAAACCCCTTACTTCATGCTGCCATTAAAACCTTCATATAAAACCTAACGACGTCTTCGTTCTTCTCTACCACCTTTATTTTCCATCAACATTTAGCGAGGTGATAACAACCAACGTAATACCAACATAACCAACATAATACCAACATAACCAACGTAAAACCAACTTAAACCTAAAACCTAATAATAACATCCTCATCGCTAAAGTAAATACACATAACTATAACTTGAAGAAAATATGGATTCATCAGTAAACTAAGTAAAGTTGTCTCCCTTTAGTCGAGAGCAACCAGAAGGCTCTCTTTTCAATAGCTACTGCACTGAGTTGTAGCAGAGGGCACTACTCTTCTCCCTGGATTGCTCCACTTTACCCTTGATATGTACCTTATATTGCTGATTGTTAAGCAAGGTGGTATCAAGTACCATTTTTAAAGACTTTGGTACAACGCGACCTGGGATTGAACCGAGGTCTTCCGGACCACTGGCGAACACTCTACTCACTAGACCAATGAGCCGCCTTTCCCCAATTGATCAAAGCTTTAAGCTGGAAAAGTTTTCCCATCATTGAAACAATATAAACAATATCCAAAAACAAAGATAGTTATACTAATGTCCGGTTGAGATACTTGATATGTGGAGGTCTTTATTTAGCGACCAATTTACTAGAGGACCTGGTTGACAGGAACGTTTTTAAATGAGAACTAGGTGCATTTACTCAAACTGATGACATCTCAGATTTCTTCAAGGCTCTAAAGGAGGTGTAACCGGCAAGATAGAGTTAATGTCAGAAAAAACAAAAACAAAACAGAAGACACTTAATGAATGTGACAAGAACATCTAATAAATTTTCAATAAAATTCTCAGTTATATGAAAACAAACAATGGTACAAATGAAAATAGATGGTCCTACCATTAAAAAAATCATAAGACGTTGTACCATGAACTTGGTGCATGGGGTGTCCTCGTGGTGTAATGGTTAAAGCGATGAACTGCGGAATCGTAGTACGCGAGTTCATACTCCAGTCGCGCTATTATGTTCACTTTCGGGCAAATACCCTTGGGAAAGGTATGAACCCCCCTTATTCTCCCTCCAGCTATGGGTAAATAGTAGGACGGACTAGGTTTTTCAGCCTTGTTGAGGCAACTAGTCTAGGAGAAGGAAAACTCTGAATTCAAACCTGTTAAACTCCGCTTAAAAATTGACCTTGTGTCATATCCTGCCCGAGCGGAGGGGTTGGTAAATAGTACCATGAACTTGGAGCAACTTCTCACATGTGACACTTATTGTTCATTTCTGTCTTGGTAAATGCAACTTCAGTCTTTATACTTTTTAAATACACCTAGTATTTTAAAGAAAACTAACATTTCATTCATTATTCATTTCTGTCTTAGGAAATAAAGTTTTAGTCTTTATGATTTTTAAAAACATCTTGCATTAAAAAAAAAAATTTCAGTTATTTCTGTCTTAGTAAATACAGCTTTGGCCACTATAGTTTTTAAATACAGCAAGTATTTTCATGAAAATTAAAGTTTAATCCCTGCTGATTTCTGTCTTGATAAATACAGCTTTAAACTTGATACTTCTTTTTTTTTATTTTTAAACATCATGTATTATTTCTAACATAATGAAATAGAGTTTGAAGTAAAAAGAAAAAGAAAAAAAATCTAAGAAAAATTAAAAAGGGTAAAAAAAAAGATAGAGTTATACAAACAACTTGACTATTCAATACAATAAAGATATTTCTTTAAATTAAGCAGAGAAACTGATCTGAGGTTTTTAGTACTACTTGGCCCTCAGCAAAACCCTCTCTCTCTAAATCTAGGGTGAGGAAAAACAACTATAAAAAAAGGTTATGAGGTAGATCAAGATGTTGGCTTTTACTGAGCCTGTTCCCACTTTTCTAGTTTTTCACTGCCATTCCTCACATTTTCAAACCACAAATTAAACCAATGATACAAGTCGACAATCAAGTGACTAGGACATGAATAAAATTTTAAAAATCACCTTCATTATTATTATTATTGTTATTATTATACAACTTTAAAGCATATTTCACTGGAATGTAATACCATGAGTTTTTCAAGGACGAGTGAAATGTACTCTTGGCAAAGTCCAGAGAAGTCTTCTTTTATTAGATTATTTTCTTCCCCACTTGACGACTTTAAATGGAGGGGAGGACATCTCTAAATTTTATGGGTGACTAGATTGATTTCATTAGCAAACTATTTATTTATTTCTCTCATCCTTTCTTTCTTTCTATGCTCCCCCTCAAGATGAATTTCAAGTTTTAATGGCTTGGACTAAACATTTGGAATTAACTTTGTGGCTTGATCTAAACTGAAGGGTAAATGGCAAACAAGTGCGTGGTTTCAAAATGTCTTCCTAAAACTTCATTGCCATCTCAAACTGATGATTTCTACCAATGAAATTCCGTATTTCAAATTTTTATTTTATTTTTTCAAATGTTCAGTAGCTTTAATTTTACCCAATAACCTTGTGTTTATTATCTGCAGCTGTTTAGATAATCTCCAATGGTAGAGATATATTTTATTATTATTATTTTTTTTTATACTCCTTTAGAGTTTTTCAAATCAGCGTTAGCTGATGGTTTTTCACTGAAGTTTGAGTGACAGCAAGTCTCCTCAAGTCTCCAGGACTCGTCTCAGGATTCTGGCTGTTCTTAGCAATGCTGTCGTTTGGATAGTCTCTACCCGCCAACTTCCAAGTCCTCCAGGCCCTTTATTAATCCTTTAGTTACTGTGCCTAATGCACCAATCACAATTGGCACAATTGTTACTTTCATGCTCCACAGCTTTTTCAATTTTCTAGCAAGGTCGAGGTACTTATCTTTCTTTTCACCTTCCTTCGGATTTATTCTGTGGTCCACTGGGACAGCAAAGTCGACAATTTGGCAGATTCTCTTTCTTTTGTTGATTATTATGAGGTCTGGTCTTCTGGCCGGGATTAGGTGATCCCTTTGTATGTGAAAGTCCCATAGGAGTTTATGCGAGTCATTTTCTAGGACAGGCAGTTTTTCACATCAGTGTTAGCTGATGGTTTTTCACTGGAGTTTGAGTGACAGCAAGTCTCCTCAAGTCTCCAGAACTCGTCTCAGGATTCTGGCCGTTCTTAGCAATACTGTCGTTTGGATAGTCTCTACAGGTCCACCAACTTCCAAATCTTCCAGGCCTTTTAATAATCCTTTTGTTATTGTGCCTAACGCACCAATCACAATTGGCACAATTGTTACTTTCATGCTCCACAGCTTTTTCAATTCTCTTGCAAGGTCGAGGTACTTATCTTTCTTTTCACTTTCCCTCAGATTTATTCTTTGGTCCGCCGGCAAATGCCGAGAGAAAGAACCTTTTTGTTCTTTTGTTGTTTTTTTTTTAAGGTAAGGTTCTCCCTCTTGGCTTTTTTTAAACATGGAATAAAATGCAGCTCTGTTAGGTTGTGCAGTGTTAAACTTTTAGAATAAGTTCAGGTGGTGTTATATAAATGGAGGAACTTGTAGAAACGCATGTCAAACATCAGAAAATAATTTATTTCCATGTATCTTATAACTTATCAAACCTATTGCGACTGTTGACTTAATATATATACATTATCATCATCATCATCAAATCATGCTAATAAGACAGAGTGGCCTGAATCTCTTTCTCGCCATCCGTACCTATCTATCATATAAATAAGTTTGTTTTTTAATTATGTACCTGTCAATTGGTGATGTGTGTCACACTGTTATAACTGTACATGCCGGGTAGGAGGGTCAGCTGCATTTTTGAAGCTCAAGATTTCTACAGACTCAAAGAGGGTATGAACAGGAGTCTTCAGTATGCTTAGGGAGGAGAAGACTGCCATAGATAAGGTGAAGGGGAGGGAGAAAGAAAAGATGATCTAGAAAAGAAGAGATAAACCAAGTTAGGGGGGGAGGATAGATAAAGATGGAGATAAAGAATGGGTAAAGAAAAGGTAGAGGGGAAATGAGGATAAAGATGTGAAGATGAGACACAGGGACAATGTGAGGGAGGAGAGGAGGGGAAAAGACTTGATAGGGTAGAAGAAGAAGAGATGTCCAAGTCAAAGTGGGAGAGAAAGACAAGGTGAGGAAAGAGAAGAGGCAAAGACAAGGTGGTGGGACAAGGAAAAGTTGATCAAAAGAGAGAAAGGGCAGAGAAAAAGTGGGGGAAAAGAGAAAGGGCAGAGAAAAGGAGGGGGGAAAGAGGAAAGGTAGAGAAAAGGTGGGAGGAAAAGAGGAAGGGCAGAGAAAAGTTGGAAGAGAAAAAGTGAGGGAAGAGAGGAAGGGCAGAGAAAAGGGTGTTAGAGAGAGGGGGGAAGGGCAGAGAAAAGAGTGGAAGAAAGAGAGGGGGAAGGGCAGAGAAAAGAGTGGAAGAAAGAGAGGGGGAAGGGCAGAGAAAAGAGTGGAAGAGAGGGGGAAGAGCAGAGAAAAGAGTGAAAGAAAGAGAGGGGGAAGGGCAGAGAAAAGAGTGAAAGAAAGAGAGGGGGAAGGGCAGAGAAAAGAGTGGAAGAAAGAGAGGGGGAAGGGCAGAGAAAAGAGTGGAAGAAAGAGAGGGGGAAGGGCAGAGAAAAGGTGGAAGAAAGAGAGGGGGAAGGGCAGAGAAAAGAGTGGAAGAAAGAGAGGGGGAAGGGCAGAGAAAAGAGTGGAAGAAAGAGAGGGGGAAGGGCAGAGAAAAGGTGGAAGAAAGAGAGGGGGAATGACAGAGGAAAGGTGGGAGAATGAGAGGGGGAAGGGCAGAGAAAAGAGTGGAAGAAAGAGAGGGGGAAGGGCAGAGAAAAGGTGGAAGAAAGAGAGGGGGAAGGGCAAAGAAAAGAGTGGAAGAAAGAGAGGGGGAATGACAGAGGAAAGGTGGGAGAATGAGAGTAGGCTCAAAAGAAATGTAGGGGCATATACTGGTAAGTTTAAAGGTGTTCTTAATGCTAAAGTCAGTTTTTTTATACAATTGTATGTTTTATGCCAATGACATAGCGATACTGGCAAATACACCTAACCAAGCCGAAACACTACTGCATAGTTTGGAACAAGCCGCCGCAGGCATTGGCCTCCATGTCAGTGCACACAAAACGGAATATATGTGCTATAATCAAACAGGCGACATCTCCACACTAGACGGAACCCCTCTGAAACTGGTAGACAAATTCACCTACCTCGGAAGCAGCATCTTATCAACCTAAAAAGACATCGACACACGGCTTACGAAGGCATAGACAGCTAACAATAGGCTTTTGATCATATGGAAATCAGACCTGACTGATAAAATGAAACGCAGTTTCTTCCAGGCAACGGTTGTATCGATACTGCTATATGAATGCACTACTTGGATGCTAACTAAATGGCTGGAAAAGAAACTAGACGGCAATTACACAAGAATGTTGCGAGCAATAATGAACATGTCCTGGCGGCAACACCCCACAAGGCACCAACTATATGGCTACCTGCCACCCATCACGAAAACTATCCAAGTTAGACGAACCAGACAGGCAGAACACTGCTGGAGAAGCAAGGACGAGCTCATAAGTGATATACTCCTATGGACCCCCACATATGGCCGAGCAAAAGCAGGATGACCAGCTCGAACATACATACAGCAGCTATGTGAGAATAGGAGATGTAGCCCTGACGACCTGCCAGAGGCGATGAATGATAGGGAGAAGTGGCGAGAGAGGGTCAGGGATATCTGTGCTAGCGGCACGACATGATGATGATGATGATGTATGTTTTTAAAATACAAATAATTTATACACAATTTTATGGTTTCAAGTAACTATTTTCATTTAATAATAATCATTTGTTTGCACAGTAATATATCAAGTATTCCTATCTAATAATTTTCAAACAGATCATAGGGACCCTGACAGGTATGACTATTCTGAGTCAAAGTGGAACTGGGAGTAATGACAATGACAGAACAGTCTTTAGAGCTCCAGAATAGAAGTTTCACAACTATATCCAATTTAACATCACACCCAGGACACCTCTTTTTTTCAGAGGGGGTTACAGTCAGTGTATTCTCAATTCCACAAACAGGCTAGCAACTGTTATAGATATATCTGTCTGTGGATGACAATATATATATATATATATATATATATATATATATGCTCCCCTACCCCTGTAGGGTTGAGCTCTCTAGTGAAAGAAATAAATGTGTTGCCATTAGCGTATATGTAAGGCTCTTCATATGAATCGAGCTCTCTGTAGCCGTTAAGCGGATATATATAAACAATAACAATTGTGATACATAAGCGTTTAAATTTCCTTCGCTTGCACTAGTTTCCTCGTGGCTGAGTGATAGAATCTTGGATTGGCGTTTGAGTCAATCGGGTTTCGATCCCAGCTTTGGAAATCTAGCCTGTCTAGCCACACTGAAGTGTTCTGATAGAACGAAATAGATCTGTCTGTGGATGACAATATATATATATATATATATATATATATATATATATATATATATATATATACTCTTTTTTTTTTTTTTTTCATTTACAGACAGACTGTTTCGTTGTATCACAATTCATCTGTGTGGCAAGACATGTGAGATGCTTCGAGCTGGGATCAAAACCCAGCTGACTTTACATCAGTTGGATATCTTACCGCACAGCCATCAGCAACTTCAGCATAAGCAAAGGGATTTAACGCATATGTATGACTTTTCTTATGTTTATATATACATTTAATAGCTGCCAAATGCTCAATTCATTAGAAAAGCTTTGCATTACGTGAATGGCAACCGGTTGTTGGTAGGTTGGTTGGGTTTTATGGCATATCAACCTTCATAGGTTATTAAATGCCAAATCTATTTTTATGCAAATGTCAAAAACTTTTCTATTTCAAGTTATTCAGTTTATTCAAACAGTTTGAATTCAACTAATTCAGTTTGGTATAAGTACAGATTTTGTTAACACATATCTAAATGTCAAAAACAGTTCTATATTAAACAACTCAGTTTAGTGTAAGTACAGTTTCAATGTCAAAAACAGCTCCATTTCAAACAATTCAGTTTAGCATAAGCATGCAGTTTAAATGTAAGTACAGTTCAACTGTCAAGAACACCTCTGTTTCAAGCTATTCAGTTAAGTCAAACAGTTCTAATTCAAACAATTCAGTTGAGCATAAGTATGCAGTTAGTTCTATTTAACCCATAGATAGAGCCCTATCAGGTGCTACCGTTCAAGGCCAGAATGGACCTGGGAGCAATGGTAATGAAGGGGTGCTCTGCATTCCCCAAAGCTCCAACATCACTGGAACCTCACCATCAGATTGTTTAGTATCATATCCAGGACACTCGTTGGGGGGTCTTACCCCTCTGTAGAGATGCAGTCGGTGTATTCTATAGCCCCAGGCGACTGGGCAAGTGGCAACTGGTAATTCCTTTGCAAGAGTTATTATAGATGGTTTGATGAACTAAGTTCAAATCCTGGACAAGGCATTTTGTGTTTCTCTTCACACTAACGTCTTCGGAAAAGGCATCCATCCATCTGTTTCCTCCTCCTAGTTATCGCTAAATAGTAGGAGAGACTGGATTCTTTACTTTTGGTTGGGCCCCCAGTCTAGGAGAAAATAAACTCAGATTTCAAACTCACTTTAGTATGTTGTATACTGGCCTTTGACCTGGCCAAACATGCCATTCCAAAGTGATGCACCGGAAGGATGTGACACATTCTGATGGCAGTTATGAGAAGAAATCACGGAGGCGGGCTTGGCTGAAAAAATGGGACAAGGTAAAAATCCCATGGTACACTCATAGACTGATGCACTGGAAGAGAGTGACCTGTGAACTGCATGACAGTTATTTCCGCTTGATGACGATCAAACATGCCATTCCAAAGATTGAGTGGGCGATTGAACAATCATATAACTCGGTGAGGACAGGAAGTCAGTGAGTTGGAGATCAGATGATTTAGAGACAAGATGTGGTAGAGAAAGCCACCACCCGGCAGAAGGGGCCCTCAGGACTCTTAATTGAGTTGGAGATCAGATGAGTTAGAGACAAGATGCGGTAGAGAAAGCCATCATCCAGCAGAGAGCTGGGCCCCTGGGCCTCCGGTTGAGCAGCCTTGGAGAATGTAAAAGACACAACGCTGATGGCCATAAGAGTGGGGGTCAATATATTGCAGTTCTGTTCGATCTCCAACTCCCTCTCACATGCAAACCTTACAATAAAGTGAGAGGTATATTTTTCTAAGAACTGTGTCGCTCGTCTTTATTCATTGCGTCAATATTTATTCTGCATGTATATGTGTACAGTTGTAGCATATGACTAGACAACAAGGAGGTGCCCGTGGTGTAATGGTTAGCGTCGTAGGAAATGAACATGGCGACACGAGTTCAAATCCTGGACGAGACTGATTGCATTTCACATAGCATTAATACCCTTGGGAAAGGTATGAATCCAATTATTCTCCCTCCAACTATGGGTAAATAGTAGGACAGACTAGGTTCTTCAGCCTTGGTCAGGCAACTAGTCTAGGAGAAGGAAAACTCTGAATTAAAACCTGTTAAACTCCACTTAAAAATTGACCTTGTGTCATATCCTGCCCGAGCGGAGGGTTTGACAAAAAAGAGGTGCCCGTGGTGTAATGGTTAGCGTCGTAGGAAATGAACACGGCGACACGAGTTCAAATCCTGGACGAGACTGATTGCATTTCACATAGCACTAATACCCTTGGGAAAGGTATGAATCCAATTATTCTCCCTCCAACTATGGGTAAATAGTAGGACAGACTAGGTTCTTCAGCCTTGGTCAGGCAACTAGTCTAGGAGAAGGAAAACTCTGAATTCAAACCTGTTAAACTCCACTTAAAAATTGACCTTGTGTCATATCCTGCCCGAGCGGAGGGGTTGGTAAATAGGATGACTAGACAACAAGTATCCTTAAAAATCAACCTTCTATCACATCCTGCCTGTGGTGGAGTGGTTGCCTACTATGTACATTACATTCTTCATGCTAAATGTTTTAGTTCAACCAAATAATTTCCCTGGAGTGCAAGGCTAAGAAAGTAAATCACGATGTAGACATCCTTATTATAATTTGTTCTTACATTGTCATCTGCACAAGAAATACCTGTGAAAAGACCAAAACTAACAAAGGACTAATTATAGAGAAAGCCATTACTCTTTTTTAACAATCTTTTATCTATTTATCTATCATACCCCTTTTCTGCATATGACTTTACGCAAAAATAATGAAGACAAACAACAATAGCATTAACACTCAAAATATTTGCAAGCAAAAACTAGTCAGACCAGTTCTCAGTGAATTGCTGTGGAGTTGACATAAAAAATATCAACCTTGTGTATGTGTGTGTGTGTGTTGACAAAATGGCTCCCTCATCTGAAAAAGGTTTGTTGAATGTAAATGATAAAACTATTTGGATTATTTCTTTAATCAGAACTGGTTTGTAGATTAAAAAAAAAAAGTAAATAAATCAATATAAAAGCCTGAGGACATTGTTTGTAACTAATTTATCTCGTATAACAGAAGGCTGATGCTTTTCAAATCTGATTAAAAGTTAATTTTCCCTCTTTTGGCCAGAGTAAAGTGTTTGTTTTGTTTTGTTATTTTTTTTTTTTTTTAAGACAATTTACTCAGAAAGGAACAGAAAGTTCACTGAGTTCTTTAAAAAAAAAAACTGATAAAAAGAAATTCAGCTTCTATTAACAAAGAATTCCTGGTCCAATTAAAATGGATTGAGCAAAATCTCCCTACAATTCTATTGTTTTTTTACAAAGAGATTTAAATAAACCAAGCACTTCAATTAACACTATCTATTCTACAAAATTCAATCTGTGGAGCATTGTCAGAAGATAGCGGTTTCAATTCCTACCCAAGCCGGCCAGAGAGTTACTTGGTCAAAAACGTGGTGCGATAGACAACAACTATGGAAGGCAGTAATTACTGGGGATACAGTTACAAGACTTAGCATTCCTATCTGAGGTCGCAGTTAATCAATGGCTACAGTGAGTAACTCTTTTCGGAGTGAATTTAACACAAAAAATTTCAGTTATTAGTTTTCCTTTTTAAGTTTAACAAAATGGCTACTTTAATAAAATAATAAATAATACTTTCATCAAAACTGATTTCTAGATTTACAAAAGAAAAAAAAATTAAATATACAAGCCTTGGTATTTTTCCTGTTTCCAACCAAGCCTAAATACACATGATTGCCCAGTCAGCTGGGGCTGTAGAATACACTGACTGCACCTCTGCAGAGGGGTAAGACCACCCCCAATGAGTGTCCTGGATATGACACTAAACAATCTCATGGTGGGGCTCCAGTGATGCTGGGGCTTTGGGGAATGCAGAGTACCCCTTTATTACCATCGCTCCCAGGTCCACTCTGGCATGGCATGGCGTGGTAGCACCTGATAGGGCTCTATCTATGGGTTAAATCGAACTAACGACATACTTATGCTAAACTGAATCGTTTGACTGAACTGATTAGCTTGAAGTAGAAATGTTTTTGACAATTAAATCGTACTTACATTTAAACTGCGTTCTCATTCTAAACTGAATTATTTGAAATGGATTTTTTTTACATTGGAACTGTACTTACACTCAACTGATTTTGTTTAATATAGAATTGGTTTGACATTTAACTGTGTAAACAAAATCTATACTTATACTTAGCTGAATTAGAACTGCTTGACAAAACTGAATAATTGTCAAAAACATTTCAATTTCATGCTAAACTGAATTGTTTGAAATAGAAGTCACTATCTGCATAAAAATGGATTTGGCATTAAATAACCTACAAAGGTTGACATATCATTAAAACCAACCAACTAAATAGACATGAAGTCATTTTACCAGGAGAAGCCACATTCAAATTGAAACTCGCTAAACGGCAATTACACAAGAATGTTGCGAGCAATATTGAACAAGTCCTGGCGGCAACACCCCACAAGGCACCAACTATACGGCTACCTGCCACCCATCACGAAAACTATCTAAGTTAGGCGAACCAGACATGCAGGACACTACTGGAGAAGCAAAGAAGAGCTCATAAGTGATGTACTCCTATGGACCCCTGCATATGGCCAAGCAAAAGCAGGACGATCTGTTCGAACATACATACAGCAGCTATGTGAAGATACAGGATGTAGCCCTGAAAACCTGTCAGAGGCGATGAATGATAGGGAGAAGTGGCGAGAGAGGGTCAGGGATATCTGTGCTTGTGGCACGACATGATGATGATAGCTATTGTAAAATAATGCTGGGCACCAAACAATTAATTTAACCCCCAACTTTTTTAGATGAAGAAGCGAGTGCTGCCTTGGAGGAAAGGTCCTCTGGAAACAAGTGAATGGAGTTACGTCACCCACTGAATGCAATACAAAGTTCCTGTACCAGATAAGTACACAGTCCCAGAAGGATACCGACCAACAAGAACTTATCTACAACAGCTCTGTATGGACACAGGATGTAGTGTAGAAAAGCTGCCGGAAGTGATGGATGATAGAGACAAATGGCAAGAGAGAGTCAAGGAAATCCAAGCTTGCAGCACGACATGATGATGATGAAACTTCACTAAAAATTGACCATGTTACAGAACCGTACAAGCAAGTTTGATTCTCACTGAGCACTCGATACTTCTAGTCTGGTGCCAAACTAAATGAAGTGTTATGGTCTTCAGATAAGACCAGTGGAAGAACAACTCAGTCAACGGGTGATAGGTAAACATTATTGTATGAGCAGAAAAAGGAAGTCATACAAAAGAAGTACTAGCCGTGCTCGGCTTGCAGTCCATCTGTCAAATGTCTCGTAAGGAATGATAAATTGTCTCCCCCATGCGAGCTAAGCTCGGAGAATATATTTAGGTTGGACAAGTCCATCTTTGGGGTATGATAGGATATGTCCCCATAATATGAAGCTTAGTAAAAACACTCCCCAGAAATATTGTTTGTATCTTATTTATTTCAAAACCCGAGGCTGAATCTTTTCAAGTCAGATTAAAAGTTAATTTCCCGAGAATTAATTTTATTGCGGACTTTTGTCCTCATCTTGGTAGTTTTTTGTTGTTTTTCTCACTACGTTTCAGCCAAATTTCACCTCTGGCCATCTTCAGGTGATTAACTGCGACCTCAGATAAGAATGCTGAGTCTTGTAACTGTATCCCCAGTAAATACTGCCTTCGATAGTTGTTGTCTATCGTACCACATTTTTGACCAAGTAATCCTCTAGCCAGCTTGGGTAGAAATTGAAACCGCTATCTTCTGACAATGCTCACCTGGAACCATAGAGACTCAACGCCTCTGTCCGCTGCGCCATGGGCTCCAAAGGACGATCAAGGTTGGATTTTTTGGTCTTATAAATCAAATTATTTGTTCTCCTTATCTGGTCTTCCACAATTGGGTCCGTACTGAATTTGTAATTGGCAAAAAACTACCAAGATGAGGACAAAAGTCCGCAATTAAATTAACACCAGAGTTGATTGGCCAAAGGGTTAGGGTTAGGGTTACTATGTTGAGGTTTTAAGGGAATTCAGGAAGAGATTCCGTCAGAAGAGGCCAACACTCTTCAAATCAGATCAGTGGCATTTCGACCTGGACAATGCAGCAGTCCACAACTCCATCCTTGTCACAGACTATTTGACCAAGATGGGCATCAAGACGGTTCTTCACCGTCCCTATCGTCCAGACCTTGCTCCCTGTGACTTTTGGTTATTCCCTAAGCTCAGAACCCAAGTCTCCCAGGTCATTGGCAAATACTCTAACCACGAGGGAAGAGGGCGGCCATAATTTATTATAGGATGACGATATATAAAAATGTAATTAACCCTGTCTGAATTGAATTTATTTCAAAATTTTAAAGAAATTCAAATTAAAATTCCATTTGTGAATTATCTACACAAGTTAACCCTTCTATGCCATAAACATCATTTATCAAATTTTCACATTGACGAACTGGTAAGAGAGTTGATATACCATTAAACAAATAAACTAAATTAAAAAAGAAAATGTAATAATCACACTAGCAAAAGAATATTACCAACATCAATAAATTGCCATATGACAAGTACTTTATAACAAAACCTTCTTGTATAAAATGAGACAACAGAACAAACTAACAAAAACAGAAAGCTTAGTAATTAAGAACTGGTTTAGTTTGATTGGGTTTTATGGCATATCAACCATTATAGATTATTTAATGCCAAATCCTCTTTATACATATATATTTAATATATATGAATTGGTTTGGTTGGGTTTCATGGCATATCAACTATTGTGGGTTATTTAATGCCAAATCCTCTTTATAGATATATATCAAATATATATAATTTGACTTGGTTGGGTTTCATGGCATATCAACTATTATAGGTTATTTAATGCCAAATCCTCTTTATACAAATATATCAAATACATATGATTTGATTTGGTTGGGTTTTATGGCATATCAACTATTGTAGGTTATTTAATGCCAAATCCTCTTTATATATATTATATATGATTTGTAAATGTTACAGTTTGTAAATAACATTTTTAAACAAGCCAGAGCTCATTTGTTTGCATACAGTAAAATGGTAATATACATGATTTCTAAGTCAATAGTTTGAAGGTAATCTTACTTTTAAATGAGTCAGGGCTAATTTTTTCATACACAAGTATAACAAGAGGGCAGATGATATTACCATTTTGGCATAAATGGTAATTGACGTAATATCGTTCTGTTGTCTCTTGTTATTTTCATAGAAAGGAAACAAATAATGAACGCAGATACTGATGGCTTTCAATCTAGTAGTTTAATAACTACTTGAGAGGATGTTTTCCTTATGCCATGAGTTAAATAGAATGCGCAATCGTTTGTAAATGGCTATGCAGGAGTTTAGTGCTTAGTGAGAGGCATTGGGTCCAAATTGTTTAGGAGGGAGAAATAATTGACCAGGAAATGGTCTCCTAAGGTATGCAAAGGAACAATTGTTGAAGTGTGCTCTCTCGAGATGGATAGTCCCAGTCTGCTGTTGGATTCATCCCGAGTTAGAGAGAGAAATGTTATCTCTCGTATCGGCTTGTCTTACCTAGCTGCCAGCCAAGAGGAATGAGAAAAGAAAAGAGAGATCAAGCATGGTTTGTGCTGCCTTTTATGGTGCCCGGGGAGGCGTGCATGGGTCGTTCTCATTGGATGAAATGTATAATTTCAAAATTCCAATGGCAAAACAATTCCCACACTAAATAACAGCTTGAAATTCTTTCTGCTACACAAGTATTACTATTGTTTGCACACAGTTAAATGGTTCCCAATATTCTAACATGAATAGTTCTATTAATCATTTGTTTGCATCTGCTTAAATGGTTTCAACCATTGCTATGTAACACTAATAATTCAATTTGGGTCCACAGTTAAAGAGTTCAAGTACTGCTATGTATCATTAACAATTCAATTAAACATCAGTCATTTATTTACACAAAGTTAGATGGTCAAACATTTCTATTTGTAACAATTCGATTTGATGTAAGCCTTTTGTTTGCACACAGTTTAAATGTCAAACAGTTCTATTCCTATTTACCAACCCCTCCGCTCGGGCAGTATATGACACAAGATCAATTTTTAAGCAGAGTTTAACAGGTTTGAATTCAGAGTTTTCCTTCTCTTAGACTAGTTGCTTCACCAAGGCTGAAGAATCCAGTCTGCCCTACTATTTACCCATACCTGGAGGGAGAGTAATTTGATTCATACCTTTCCCATTAGTGCTATGTGAAATGCAATCAGCCATGTCCAATACTATTTGACATTCACAAAGGACCCTATCAGGTGCTACAATTCTGAGTCAGAGTGGATCAATAGCAATGAAGGTGTACTCCACATTCCCTAAAGCTCCAGGGCTAGAGCCTCACCATCAGATGGTTTAATGTCATATCTAGGATACTCAGTGAGAGGAGAGGCTTACCCCTCTGCACAAATGCAGCTGACTGGGCTCATTAAGCACTGAAGTATTGCCTGGCATATAACATTTTAAGATTGGGAAAATACTTTTTATCTTTTACAGTCATCCACTTTGTTTATTTTGTTATGTGAATTAGTTTAACACTAATTCCCAACAAGTAGATATTTGTCCAGCACCCTTTTGTAATCAAGGGTCAAAAGCGAACTTTGACACTTGCCAAAGAATACAGCAACACATTTACCCTGGTGACTTTTTTTTGCTTGTGTCATGGCAGCCATCTCACATTCCTATTTTCAGTAAGAAACCATTTGAGAGAATTGTTTAGGAATTAATTTCTACCTTCCAACAATTAGTCTAACTTACTTGATTCATGTAGCACAGTACGTATGAGGAGAGTCACCTATTCTTCTCGACCAAGGGATCCTAATTAAAAACAAGTTAGATGATACACTCTAACAACTTCCTACCTTCTTTCCTTACTACGGGACCTCGCAGCATACCAGTGTAAACCCCTTTACTTCATGCTGCTATTAAAACCTTCATTTAAAACCTAACGATGTCTTCATTCTTCTCCACCACCTTTATTTTCCATCAACATTTAGTGAGGGGATTGCAACCAACGAAATACCCACATAACCAATGCAAAACCAACTTAAACCTAAAAACCCCAATAATAATAATGTTATCCCCATCGCTATAAATGGCGAACTTCCGGCTTGGTTGGTTTAATGGTAGGTCAACTCTTACTGGGTTATTTATTGCACACAGCTGTATGGATGCACCACTCGGACACTAACTAAACTGACCGATAAAATGAAACGCAGTTTCTTCCAGGCAGCAGTCGTATCAATACTGCTATATGGATGCACCACTTGGGCGCTAACAAAACGGCTAGAGAAAAAGCTACACGGCAATTACACAAGAATGCTGCGAGCAATATTGAACAAGTCCAGGTGGCAACACCCCACAAAGCACCAACTATACGGCCACCTACCTCCCATTATGAAAACTATCCAAGTTAGACGAAACAGACATGCAGGACACTGCTGGAGAAGCAGGGACGAGCTCATAAGTGATATACTCCTATGGACCCCCCCACATATGGCCGGGCAAAAGCAGGATGACCAGCTCGAACATACATTCAGCAGCTATGTGAGGATACGGGAGGTAGCCCTGAAGACCTGCCAGAGGCAATGAATGATAGGGAGAAGTGGCGAGAGAGAGTCAGGGATATCCGTGCTAGTGGCACGACATGATGATGATGATGATGTATTGCATCCCCTGACTCCTTTGACACTGGTAGTTGGTGACATAAGGTCAATTTTTTTCACAATAGATATTTATTCTTCAACGTAATCTGCTTCCTTGTCAATTCAATGGTGAATATTAATCACATAGATAAAACATTATACATTGTTATAGATCGAAATTCAGCTAACAACTGTGTCAAGTTATAGATTTATTGACAAAATAAGATTAAATATTGACAGATCATGTAAACAGGATTATTCTGCTGAATCCGAGAGGCTTTAACCAGACTGAACCAGGGTGACGTAAGAGAAAAAGGTGTTAAAATCAGGGATTTTACTCAACGGGAAGCGTCAGAGTAGAAAAGAGTCAGGCAGTGTCAAACAGGAAGGAAGAACGAAAAGTAAATTTAAACAAGGAGAAAAGGAATGTATCTTTTCCTGTTGGTTATAAAAAAAAAAATAAAAAAATAAAAAAACAGGATAACGCTATTAATAACTGAAAACCACCAGGATAGTTTAAAACTGGTTTCTTGTGATTCAAGATTAAACTTGTTTTATGGGAGAATTACTTTAATCATCGACTTTCCTTTACAATACTTCTTATTTAACTACAACAAGCCGTATTTTATTTGTCATACTTGCTTCTGACATTCCCTTTCTCCCTGATTTTCAGTATATTTTCTATAGTAAGGATATTAGCAATGCATTTAACATTTTACATGTTATATACCCTACGTATGAACATTAATAGGTATGTCCCATTCCCCATACTGTTATATACCCTACCTATAAACATTAATGGGTATGTCCCATTCCCCATACTGTTATATACTCTACCTATGAACATTAATGGGTATGTCCCATTCCTCACACTGTTATATACCCTACCTATAAACATTAATAGGTATGTCCCATTCCCCATACTGTTATATCCTCTACCTATAAACATTAATGGGTATGTCCCATTCCTCATACTGTTATATACCCTACCTATAAACATTAATAGGTATGTCCCATTCCCCATACTGTTATATACTCTACCTATGAACATTAATGGGTATGTCCCATTCCCCATACTGTTATATACTCTACCTATAAACATTAATGGGTATGTCCCATTCCCCATACTGTTATATACCCTACCTATGAACATTAATGGGTATGTCCCATTCCCCATACTGTTATATACCCTACCTATAAACATTAATAGGTATGTCCCATTCCCCATACTGTTATATACTCTACCTATAAACATTAATGGGTATGTCCCATTCCTCATACTGTTATCTATCCTACCTATAAACATTAATAGGTATGTCCCATTCCTCATAAATACATTAGACATTATTGTGAGGGGGTGAAAATATACTAAGTAGTCACCACAAGCAGCGGTTACCTTCTTCACACTGTTGATAAGTATTGTGTTTTGTTAATGTTATAAAGATTTCCATTTCATTTCCAACCTCCATTTTGGTTATTTCTCATTCAGTAACCTTTGGTTAGGTTACAACAAAACATAATAGCTCTTTTCTGGCAGTAATGCTTGCATTCATTCCTAACCACTGACAATCCCTTTCTTCCTCACCCCTAATCTTAATGCATTTCTATACTAAAATCTTCAACTTTTACAAATCACTGACAATCAACCTCAAGAAACAAGTTAGTAAATTTGATAGGCAGATAAGTATATATATATATATATATATATATATATATATATATATTTATCAAGTACCTGGCAACTAGAAGTCCTGCCATGAACAGGAAATGATACAAGGGTTATTTCTTAAGTCGAGTAAAGCTGGATTTAATAAAAGTTTTCTTTCTCCTAGACTGGCTGCCCAACCAAGGCAGTCTAACATGTTTCTGCAAAAACAAGAAATATTGCTTGCCATGTTGATAGGGCTTAAAATACAGTGACTGTATTCACTACAGAAAGGTAAGATCTCCCACCACCAATAATAAAAAAAAGAATGCCCTGGGTGTGACACAGAATCGTATCTGATGGTGAGGATCCAGTTCTGTAGCTCTACAGAGTGTGGAATACCCCTACACCACCATTACTTCCAGGACTATTCTGATACATAATGGTAGTACCTGTTAGAAAACCATCCATGGATCAAATAGATCTGTTTGCAAATTATTTGTATTAGATAGGAATACTTGATATCATATAACTGTGTGCAAAAAGACTCTTCAGAAACTATACAAACAATGTAAATATACACATATAATGTCTGCAATTCTATAAACTCAAGACATGAAATAAACCCAGATGTGTTGACATGCTGTTAAAAATCAATCAATCTTCCGCCACAAGCAGGATGAGAGACAGGGTCAATTTTCAAGACAAGTAATGCTGGTTTGAATTCAAAATTTTCCTTTTGCTAGATTAGTTGCCTTGCTAAGTCAAAAGAACCCAGTTTGACTAACTACAGGGTATCTCAATATACATGAGACCCATGTGACTGCTAATAACTCTAATAATAGTGTTGTGTTCTTTTTGTTTCAGATTTGAAAATAGTATACGATAAAAACTATTAATCCTTGATCCCAATGCCTTGGACAAGAGAGGAAAAAATATTTTATGTCACTTCTTATTTGGAGACAAAATCATTCAAAACTGTTTCAAAATAGATGTGACCCATTAATATGACAATAATTTACGACTGAGACCAGAAACTAAAAAAAAAGATTGCATGTCCTGGAAGCTGATAGAATAAGAAAAAAACATTGATTTGATGTCTTTAGCTCAAAGGAAGCATTTTTTACAGGACGTGATCAAAATGACCGCCATTGTGCTTGTCTCAGTAATAAATTGTTATTATATTAATTGGCTGCATCTGTCTTGAGACACCCTGTATTTACTCACAGCTTAAGGTGAAGAAGCCACTGCCCTAATGCGCTAGATAGAATAATAGTACTTACTGGCTCAGCAGCCCAGCTAGCATCTAGCTGGCAAAAAAAAATAAAATGGGCTGTAACTCAATACAGACCCTGCTATGTCAATGAGCAGGCCAGTATATATGCATGCTAGCATAGCCACTCCTGGGCTGGCAACCAATCACTGCCCAAGGAATGGTCTCAATCATATAATCTTCATGCTCAAATCATATTCATCTCAACATGTAATTCAACACATGTGAACAACATTCAAGTACAAATCTAATATACAACAGAACTTCGACATGGTGTGGTAGACAGGATGTGACTTGGCTGGATGGAAAAGCACATTCATCAAAGGAGACATATCTGCTACCTAGGCCAAGATTTATGCGCAAACATTCTCTAATGAAGAAATAAAAAAGGGACAGTCTCCACATGTTGGACCGTACGATGCTCAAAGAACTGCAGAATTCATATTCCTATGATACTCCTAATACATTGTTTAATGCGTTGCTATAATAATCAGATTGAAAATATAACTAGTGACTAATTTAAAATTTAAGGTCTTAAAACTCTTCTGATCATTGAATACTGTTTAGGTCTCTTTTCATACATAATTCTTTATTTCTATTATATATATATATATATATATATAGTGGATATATGTAAAGAAAAACAAATGTGATACATAAGCGTTTAAATTTCCTTCGCTTGCACTGGTTTCCTTGTGGCTGGGTCGTAGAATCTTGGATTGGTGTTTGAGTCAGCCAGGTTTCAATCCCAGCTTTGGGAATCTAGCCTGTCTAGCCACACTGAAGAGTTCTGATAGAACAAAACAGCTCTGTCTGTGGATGACAGTATATATATATGCATGTGTGTGTGTGTTTTAGACACACACAGGGTGTTTCAGAAAAATGAAATAATTTCATAATCTAATAACTAGACAAATTCTTGTTCAAATTCTTGATCTCATGTACCATAGGACCAACGTTTTGTGCTGTAAAGAAAGAAGTCCACAGAAAAAGAAATACTCAAACTCGAAGGTAAGGGAAGAAAATATAGCAGTCGTTTTTATTCAGCTATGATCACTGCAACTCGAAAAGTTCTTTCCTCTCGGTGGTGACGGGATATGTGTGAGAGCTGGCTGTTTGACACACGCCTGTCACAGCAGATAGGTCGTAGCAGACTGGGGTATGATGGGTCGGGGCCTACGGAATCTTTAATGCACCCGTTTTGACAACTGCCTTCAACTCTGCCAAAATCTCATTACCTGTATTCTTATATAGAGATTTTGGAGAACAAATCGAAGATCCTCGAATGTTCGATGTCACTAGTGAAACACGTGATGATATGCACTAGTCTCGTGACACCTTCACTGATTGACGACAGTGCCTGTCCATAATATCACACTCAAATCTTAACACATTCAAGCAACACAAAATTCTATCATTAATGTTTTTTTTTTTCTTTTTAGGAATAGAAATGTCATTCCCTGAAAAAGAAAAGGTGTTTCAACATTAAACATGGAGTTTTGAGTTGTTTCAATACATGCTGTTAAAATTCGAGATCATAAGAATGATAATTGATCAAGTTAGATTACAAAATTCTATCATTAATGTTTTTTTTTTTTCTTTTTAGGAATAGAAATGTCATTCCCTGAAAAAGAAAAGGTGTTTCAACATTAAACATGGAGTTTTGAGTTGTTTCAATACATGCTGTTAAAATTCGAGATCATAAGAATGATAATTGATCAAGTTAGATTACAAAATTCTATCATTAATGTTTTTTTTTTTCTTTTTAGGAATAGAAATGTCATTCCCTGAAAAAGAAAAGGTGTTTCAACATTAAACATGGAGTTTTGAGTTGTTTCAATACATGCTGTTAAAATTCGAGATCATAAGAATGATAATTGATCAAGTTAGATTACAAAATTCTATCATTAATGTTTTTTTTTTTTCTTTTTAGGAATAGAAATGTCATTCCCTGAAAAAGAAAAGGTGTTTCAACATTAAACATGGAGTTTTGAGTTGTTTCAATACATGCTGTTAAAATTCGAGATCATAAGAATGATAATTGATCAAGTTAGATTACAAAATTATATCAATTTTTCTGAAACACCTTGCACATCTCAAATGATATCAAATGTTTTTTTTTTTAAACATACTGTATAAATTGTTTTCCTTATTAGTTTATTTGTGTTTATATTTATCCATATTATCAATTGAAAACACACATTCCATATGTTATTATCCATTTGATGAGGTTATTAAACTGAATTCAAAAATGATAATTAAAAAAAATCAATTTTCTTCAAAAATCAAAAATCATTTTATGTCTTTTTTTTTTTTCTTTTACCAATCTCATTAGCATGAAAACATGATAAACTATGTCACCTTGAGCACTAACTTCCACCCCCACAAAAATATACTCCCTCTCTATCTCTCTCACTACCATCTTCCCTTCTAATCTCAAAACCCTTTTGAGTGTCTCAGTGGTTAGAGATGGAAAGCAGAATCTGTTTTCCGGTTCTCCTTTGGAGTGTCGTTTCTTCAATTAATTACATCACTTCACTTGTAACTATAAACCAAAATAAGAAATTAATGGGATTTTTTTTTTATTTAGCGTTTTTTTTTTTTCATCTCTAATTTGTTTTCTTCTAATTCTAGAGCCAAATAAATAAGTACATCTCTACCGATTTTTTTTTTTTTTTTGATAAAGAATTTAATTTTCTTCTCAATCAAAGACTTCATTATTCTTAATCAAACATTATACAATGAAAACAGATGTTATTATACATTATTTATAGTATCAGCCATAATTAAGTACGCCTGAATGATTTATTTTATGAAAAAAATTTTATTTCCTTCTAGATCAAAAATACCTGGATTTCATTATTTTTGTTGAGCACTGTCCAATCAAAATTGATATCATTATTATCTTTAACCAAAATCTACAGCATTTGGAACTGTAATCAAAAATATATTTGCTTTGTAGGTAGGATTTAGAATATGCTGACTGTATCCCCAGCAGAGGGGTAAGACCCCCACACAAATGGGGTGTTCTGGGTATAACAATAAACTGCCTTCTAGGAAGTGTGAAATATCCCTTAATTGTCATTACTTCCAGGTCCACTTTGACCCAGACTGGTAATACCTGTTAGGGTTGCATTTATGGGTCAAATACATCTGTTTGAAAATTATTTGTATTAGATAGAAATACTTGATATCATAACTGAGTACAATAAAAAATTATTCAAAAAACAAATATAACCTTTAAGTATATATATATATATATAGTCATCCACAGACAGTTTCATTGTATCACAACTTATCAGTGTGGCTAGACATGTGAGATGCCTCAAGCTGAGATCAAAACCCAGCTAACTTTATATATAAAATGTGAATTGTATGTGTGTGTGTGTGTATATATATATATATATATATATATATTCTCATCCACAGACAGACTGTTTCATTTTATCACAACTCTTCAGTGTGGCTAGACATGCAGGATGCTTCAAGCTTGGATCGAAACCCACCTAATTTTATGCTAGACTTAGTATCTTACCATTTAGCCATTTCAGCAACCTATATATAAATATCTTTTTTTTTTAAATGTGTGAGTATATACATCTTTAATGTGTGTGTGTGTGTGTGTGTGTGTGCGCACATATATATACATATATATACATATATGTAGTCTCAAAGAACTGCCTAGAGCAATGAATAATAAGGATAAATGGCAAGCCACCAAAAGTGTGGCATCACTCCTGTTTGGAGGCTGTTGAGGACAGGGTATCGCAAGTGTTCTTACACGTATAATAAAATTAAAAATAAAAATATGTACACAAGAAGACCTGCCAAGAGCGCTGGATGATAGGGACGAATGGCAAGAGAGAGTCAGGTAAATCCATGCGAACAGCATGACTTGATAATGATGATATATATTAGTCATAGTTGGCGACTGTAGTCAAGGGCGACCCAAAGAGTCTCTTTTTATCAGCTTCTACACTAAAGTGTAGAAGAGGGCACTACTCCATTCCCTGGATTAATCCACTTTACTCTTGATCCATACCTTATAATCCTGCATGTTAAGCAAGGTGGCATCAAGTAACATTTTTTGGAGTTTTTGGTATGTCTTGACCAGGGCTTGAACCCCAGTCTCCTAGATCATTGGCAAACACTCTACCCATTATACCAATGGCCCAACAATATATATAAAAATAAGCAGATAAAATGTCCCTATTACTCCTATATATATACATATATATATAGTAAATGTATACTTTTATGTATTGTGTGCATGTGTATATATATATATATAAATATGCATGCATATACATTTTCACTGTGTGTGTATGTATATATAAAATAATAAACAAATAAACCTCCTCGTTACTTCTAATGACCCCTACCCCAAATATGTTGTATAGACAGCTGTATTATCAAATCGCACACACACATACATAAGGACACTAATTATTCAGTATTTCCTTTTTATAATAAAGGTGAATATTTTTCATTTGTAAGGAAAGAAAAAACAAATCACATGTTGAAGTTGCTAAAATCACGTTCGGATAAGAATACTGTTTGAATAAAAATAACTGTAATAACCAACATTTACTTAGTCTGAATATTTGGGAACCTGATTCTAAAGTATTTGCATTTTTCTACAACTCAAAATGAAACAAAAATAAAAAAAAACAGAATATTGTATAGGATATCAAGAAAAAGATAGTTTATCTAAATATCTGTAAAAAGGTTTGAATTTTCCACATTGCTCAATTTCTGGGAAGGGCCAAATCTATTAACTGTATGCTATCAGAGAAAACAGATTGGAATCACGGATATAATTCTTTGGTTTCTCAGAAACAATTCCACAGACACAAGAACCCTTTGTTGTGTCTGGAGAAATGGAAAAAATATAGGGATAGGTAGTGTAGTGGGATGAAATTAGAATTGTAGGAAAGATGTACTGGTAGTTGTCTGAATAGTTACTGTGCATATCTTACGAGATCTGTTTTTTGTATGTATTTACCCAACCACTGCCACAGGTAGGTTTGGTTTGTTTGTTTTTTTATTGGCATATCAACATCTATAGGTTATTTAATGCCAAAGCTATCTCTGTAGAAGAACAGTAGGGGTACTATTTAACCCATAGCTAAGAGTGGGATGATGGAGGTTTGATCTCTTTGTATGAATGGCATATCAACCTTTGAGGGTTATTTAATGCTAAAGCCATCCTTGGAGAAGGACAGTAGGGGTACTTTTTAACCCATAACTGGATAAGGGATAAGAGGGGTTCATACCTTTTCCTGAGGCATGAGTCTGAAAGTGAATATAATAACATGACTGGAATTCAAATTCACTTACTACAATTAGCAATCCATCATGTTAGCTAATATACCAAGACTCCCCACCCAGAGTAGGAGATGACACAAGGTCAATATACCAGAAGGACCCCCCCCACCAGAATAAGAGATGACACAAGGTCAATATTTGAGCAGAGTAGAAATATTTGAATTCAGCATTTACCTTCTAGACAGAGTGTTGCACCAAGTCTAAAGAGCCCAGTCAACTTGGGTTGATGGGTCCATTTCCTATGACACTAGACACTATTCCTTCCCTGTGTGCCTCTATTTTGTGAGTAGAATCGTAAAGAGAGGAATTATTAAATAAGAACTCAAGACAAATATTTATCACTTCATGATTTTATTTATACTTGCTTTGAGCTCAATATCAAATCACTTGCTACTTACAGAACTTATAAAAAGCTTAGTCGAGGGTGACCAGAAGGCTCCCTTTTCAATAGCTACTACACCAAGGTGTAGGGGAGGACGCTACTCCATTCCTTGAATTACTCCACTTTACCCTTAGTCCTTACTTTATAATACTGAGTGTTAAGCAAGGCGGCATCAAGTATCATTTTTTGTGTCTTTGGTATGACTTGACTTGGGATTGAACCTTGGTCTTCTGGACCATTAGCAAACACTCTACAACTTATAATTATTCAAAAAATAATTGAATTTCACTAGTGATGGAACACTGACAGATTTTACAAAAAATAAAAAATTAAAAATACTGAAAACAATCAAATGAAAAAAAAAAATGAATAAAACAGAATTAATTATAGCACTGGACAAAAAAAAAGCTGTAAAAACTGAACCATTCTTTATTATTGCCTGGGGGTGTCCTCATGGTGTAATGGTTAAAGCGGTGGACTGCGGAATCGTAGTACGCGAGTTCGTACTCCAGTCGCGCTATTACATTCACTTTCGGGCAAATACCCTTGGGAAAGGTATGAACCCCCTTATCCTCCTAGCTATGGGTTAAATAGCACCACTACTGTTCTTCTAGGAGAATGGCTTTGGCATTAAATAACCTAAAAAGCGTTGATATGCCATTAAACAAAGAAACCAAACCAAACCTTTATTATTGCCGCAAACTTTAATGAAACTTCACTCTTCAATTTTCAGAAATACCAAAAAACAGAAAATTTCTTAAGGTCTTATTTTCCTTGATTTGATATCCTAATTTGTGATTAGTTCTTTGCAAAGGGCTTGTAAGCAGCTGTCTGAGTTTAGCATACAATAATTGAGAACTGTCACTTCACAATATTGCAAAGAAAGAAATCACTAACTGATGTTTTTCTTAAGAATAATCAGAAAACTGGAAATTATCATCAAAAAGAAGATTGC
Organism: Sepioteuthis lessoniana; assembly: GCA_963585895.1. Lineage (NCBI taxonomy): Eukaryota > Metazoa > Mollusca > Cephalopoda > Myopsida > Loliginidae > Sepioteuthis > Sepioteuthis lessoniana. Next base: position 99,752 of record CAUZXS010003487.1, read on the forward strand.
GACTGCAAAGAAAAATCACTGCAACTGATGCTCATGGATATTCTACCAAATATGAAGGGGTCATAAATTGTCCTTACTTGTTATAAACTACATCAATTGTTGTAATAAAAAATGTTTTTTTTTTTTTTTGTCCCATTCTGTACCTACCAACTTCACCATTGTATTGGAAATTTTAGAGTTGAATATTGTGTATTCAATAATATATTTTGTATTTTAACATTTTTTTTTTGTCTCAGTTAATGATATAAAAAAAAAAGATATGAAAAACATAATGAAAAAGAAAATAATCATGGAATAATACTATTAAAAATAATCTATACCTGGAGTTACCTCCCCTGCTAATATTATCCATGTAAGTGCCTACTTAGATCACACTATTAAGAAGTTGCAAGTTAAAGTAGAAATAGCTGTATTTTCTGAATTAGAGAATTTTGATAGTATTGTCCTAACAAAAGTCTCAGTATGGTTTGCCATTTTAGAGCTGTTACAGTAATATACAGACAGACATTAGATTTTTTTTAATCATTATCTTTACCTCTAAAATGAATGAACAAGAAAGAGCAAAAAAAGACAGAGCAACAGAAAGAGAGAAAAATGAGAAAAATAAAAATGAAAAAAAAAAACAAAAAAACAGCAGTAATAAAGAAAGAAAGAAAGAAGAATATAGAAAGGAGAAAAAGAGAAAGAAAATAGATGCCTTAAGTTCTCAGATGAATTGCTGCAACTATTCCATTAATTATTCAGACTAATATTCCCATTTTTTCAATCATTTCACTTTAACTAATGCCTAACACTAAAGCTCTCACATAAAGTAGTAGTCATTAAATCAAAAGCTATTCCCAATTTTGCTCAGACAACTGGACTCCATTTCTGTGTTCTTGATATTTTTACCACATTTCTGATACTCAATCCTTCTGCTTCATATAATTCATAAGGAAAGAGGTAAAAGTTATATCAGACAATTATCTTGATAATCTATCTTTAACACAATGCTTTGGTCAGTATGTTCTCAAACTTTCTTAACCCTCTTAACAGATTATAAAGATTATCCCTAGTTTAAGGGGATCATATCAAGGATTCTGATTCATTTTTTTTTTTTTTCAGAGCCAGAATAAGACATGAGATGTAAGTTCATATCTACCTATTTTATTTTAGGGATGAATTAAAAATATTTTATTTTAAAGAATGAATAAAAAATATCTGTCCACATTGGCAGGATTTCTATTTTTTTTTTTTTTTTTTCTCTTGTGTCAATGACTAATTACACAGTAATTTTGCATATTAATAAGATTTTCTTTTGTTTAGTTTTTTGTTTCCCTCTCCCCTTCTCACTCATTGGAGTTTGTTACCCAAGAAAGATTAGTTTATTTATTCCTTGAAAGTAGTAAAATCATATCCCCATAATCTGGTTTGATCAGGGCACTACTTGGGTAGCATGTCTTAGGCAGGAATAACCCTGCAAAGCCCATCTCTCTCCAGATTGTGTTTGAATTCAGAGTTTTCCTTCTCCTACATTAGTCTGCTCTACCATTTACCCATAGCTGCAGGAAGAAAAGATAGATTCATGCCTTAGTTTAAAGTGAAATGTAAATAACCATCTTCAGGATTTGAACTTGACAGACAAACTCCATTTTATATTGTGATAATTGTGTGATCACCTTCACTTCCGAGTCTTAAATTTACAGTGGATCTAATATCAAGAAAGCGTTATGTGATCATTATATATTAGGGATGGGGGTGCATAAGAGATATGACATGGGGGCTAAGGGTTGATTGGCTTTATAGCATGTCAAATCTTGTGGGAATTGTTAATGCTTAAGTCTGTTTTTCTTTTTTTTTATTCAAGTAATTATATGGTTTCAAGTATTTCTATCAAATACTAATAATTTATACACATTATTCCAATTAACTATTCTTATCTAATAATAAATTGCCCAGTCGGCTGGAGCTGTAGAATACACCAATTGCTTCTCTGGAGGGGGTAAGACACCCACCCAATGAGTGTCCTGGACACTAAACAATCTGATGGTGAGGTTCCAGTAATTGCCATCACTCCCAGGTCCACTCTGGCCTGGAGTGGTAGCACTTGATAAGAATCCTATCTATGGGTTAAATAGAATTAAACCGTGGTTTCTTGACTTTACTATTTTTTGCATTTAAACTGCGTATTTATACTAAACTGAATTGTTTAAGATAGAACTGCTTTGACCTCTAAACTGTGTACTTATGCTAAACTGAATTATCGGGAATAAAACTGTTTTGACATTTAACTCTGAGCTAACCAACCAACCAACTTATGCTAAACTGAATTTTTTGAAATGGAACTGTTTTTGATATTGAAACTTTACTTACACGAAACTGAATTGTTATATATAGAACTGTTTTGACATTTAACTGGGTGTAAACAAAATATGTACTTATATTTAGCTCAATTAGAACTGTTTGACTAAACTGAATAGCTTGAAATAGAAACGTTTTTGACAATTAAACTGTGCACTCATGCTAAACTGAATTGTTTGAAATAGAACTGATTATATGCATAAAAATAGATCTGGCATCAAATAACCTACAAAGGTTGATATGCCATAAAAACCAACCAACTAACCAACATAATAATATCTCATTATTATATGGTATCAAGTATTCATATCAAATACAAGTAATTCAAACACAATTATATGGTTACCAGTAACTGTTCCTATTTAATAATAATCATTTGTCTGCACACAGTTATATAGCATCAAGTATTCTTATCTAATACAATTTTCAAATAGATCTATTTGATCCACAGATAAGATTGTAATACGCATTCCAACTATGGGTTTGAATGGATTCGAGAATAATGATGGAATTCAGTGTCATACTACTCTTCAGAGATGCAATCAGTGTATTCTAAGCTCTTCTGAGAGGCTGTTAGGAAGCAAGAGAGTGGTAGCTTGAAATAAGACACCATTTTGTAAATTATTACATGAAAGATTATTCAACTCAGAACCTGTAATTTGCAAAATAGGAAAAATTAGCAAGCCACAAACACTAATTATATAATCATTCTCCCTTGTAAATTGAAAATGATGAAAGTCACAAAACAGAATGGGAAAGAATGACTTGTAAAACAATGTAACTATTACCTAGTAATAATAATTTACAAAGCTCTTTGGTTTGATGCAACACAAGGCCAAATGAATGAGGCACCCAATGAGACAACTTTGACCTTGGAAAATGAAAAAGAAAATTTTTTAAATTTAGAAAGAAAAAAAAAAATTTTTTTGAACTTCAGAGATAAGGAATTATTTTTATTATTAGCTGAAAAGATGCTCTACGGGTAAGACAAGTTCTTTAAACTGACCATAGATTTTGCTGTCCTACTTTTTATTGCAAAATTATTTAGAGGACTTACCACATATAAAAAATAATTAAAATATATATATATATATACTCACACATAATAAACACATATATGTACACACACATACATAATACATTCAATAACATACATGTGTGTGTGTGTGTTTTGAAGAGATATATTGAATACTAGTTTACCAGACAGCATGAAACTGAGTTTTCATTTTGTTTTATTATGACTATTATTCTTGAAATATATATATATATATATATATATTTGTTTGTTTAAAAAACAAGAAATCTAGAAATTTTATTTCACTTATTAAAGCTTGTCAGATGGCTTTCAAATCCATCTCATGAGCAAAATAGATTTATTACTGAATACAATTTCTAATTTTTTTGTTTTTTTTTTAGCCAAAAAAATATTTATCTTTTGCTTTGCAGGTAAATTTTGTTTTAAATAACCGTGCATTTAGCACTAATTCCTTAGATATTTACAGTCTTTATTTACTTATTTAACTAATTCATCTTTTATCTTATCGTTGTCACAATTGTGATCACGAGTTTTTATCTTGTTTTATTAACTTATTTTATACTTGAAATGTATTGTGATATTGCTCTGCATTTTAGGGCATGGAGCACTGTAAAGACTTTAGGGATTAAAGAATGCTTTGAGCATTAAATTTTAATCATAATCGCATGTATTAAAATATAAACTTAACAACTTATGGTCAGTTCTGCAATCATTTTCATGACAGTGCTCAATATCCAAGATTCAGCTACTTGTGTAGTAACGTAATTTTAAAACTGAATTTCAAAAACAATTCTTTTAAATCACCTGAACAAGATATCTTAAAATTGTGAATTGTGATGGGTATGTTTTAAATTTGTTTTTAGATCTTCTCTGAAATCATGTTACTATATATATATATATATATATATATTAAAAGAAATTAAGTTTCCTCATAAAAGCAGTCTACGACGTCTTACCAACACCAGTCAACCTTCATGCTTGGGGGTTAACTACATCCGACCGATGCAGAGCATGTGGGAAAACTGCAAGCCTCGAACATATTCTCACTGGATGTGAGTACGCTCTTAGAAGCTATACTTGGAGACACAACGAAGTCCTGGAGATTTTTTCTGAGGTTTCAAAAACATGTTGTGAGACTACCAATAAAGCTCTAAATATTATCAACAACAGAGCAATTCAGTTTGTTAAAGAAGGAAATATTTTGAAAATTGCACGTGAAAATATGCATAAACCATCATTGCTTGAGGGCTGCATGGACTGGCACGTCGCAACCGATTTAAAACATAACTTTATATTTCCAACTGAAATAGCGTTAACAACAAAGCGTCCAGATATTGTCATTTGGTCCGTTAAACCAAAAAAGTTTTCGTTATTGAGTTAACAGTCCCATATGAAGAAAATTTCAACTGGGCACATCAGCGTAAGTTGGAAAAATATGAAGATCTGCAAGAACAATGTGTCAGAAATGGCTGGATAATGAATGTATTTCCTATTAAAGTCGGATGCAGAGGTTTTATTGCCAACTCAACCTCCGTTTTCTTAACCAATCTTGGACTTCCTTCATCTGACAAGAGAAAATACATGGAAAAGATCCAAAATAAGGTTTTAACTGCATCAGCGTGGATCTGGCAATCCCACTGAGCGACAACAATCTGACAAAGTCTGGTAGTGTCGTGAGATACTGCTGGGGTGCTCTGGTTAGTGGTAATGATGCTTCAGCCCCAAAACCATGCCTGAACTCAGAGTCATCATCTGATAAAGGCTTTGTTAGCAGCAATGCTGTTGTATAAACATCAGTTATTGTATGATACCTATATATATATTATATATATATATTACACCAGTCCATTGGTATAATGGTTAGAGTGTTTGCCAGGAGACCAGGGCTCAATTCCAAGTTGAGATTCAAAATGATTAAAAATTCAAAATATGGTACTTGATGCCTTTTGCTTAACACTCAGCATTATAAGGTACAGATCAAGGGTATGTGGAGCAATCTAGGGAAAGGAGTAGTGCCCTCGCCTACCCCTCACTGTAGTAGCTATTAAAAAAAAGTACCCTTGGGTTTCCCTCAACTATGGCTGGCCAACTTATATATATATATATATATATATATATATATACATATGCATTCATAGATGTAAGAAATGCAAACAAGAAAAACTTTTTTCAGTTCTGCTAAATTTTGTTGATTGATTAATTTCAATGGCATGTCAACCTGTCTATGGTTATGTCATGCTTAGAAGTTAGGGAATCACATTCATATAGATATTTTTCTGTAGTTGTTTCTTAAGAAAGTGAGGGAGTTATATATAGTCCTATCTGATACAATTAACTTTGAAAGTTTGATAAATTAATAAATACTGAACAGAGACCAGTTGGCTAGGGAAGTAGAATACAGAAAGTGCATCTCTGCAGAGGGTTAACAGCCCCACAACAAGAGTGTCTACGATATGACATTAAACAATCTGATGGTAAGGCTCCAATAATGCTGAAGCTTTGAGGAATGCAGAGAACCCCTTTACTGCCATTGCTTCCTGGTCAACTCTGGTCCAGAGTGGTAGCACCTGATAGGGTTCTATCTATAAGTGAAATAGAACTGTTTGACATTTAAACTGTATGCAAACAAATAACTTATGCTAAATTAAATTGTTTGAAATAGAACTGTTTGATCATTTAACTTTGGGTAAACAAATGATTGATATTTAGTTGAATTGTTAGTTATACATAGCAATACGTAGAACCATTGAACTTTGTTAACTTATGCTAAATTGAATTGTTAGAAACAGAACTGTTGGATGATTTAATTGTATGTATCAACAAAACGTGCTTACAAATAATCTATTTAATATATATGTAAAAACAGGATTTGGCATTAAACAAACCAACAATGGTTAATATGCCATAAAACCAAACCAAACCAAACCAAATCTTATATATTTAATATATATGTGATAACAGGGATTTTGCGTTAAATAACCAACAATGGTTAATATGCCTTAAAACCAAACCAAACCAAATCATATGTATGTAATAACAGGGATTAAATAACCAATAATGAAACGCCATGAAGTCAAACCAATATACTGAACAAAATTAAATAAAATGTAACCTTTCAATAACAAAAAAAAACCTTGAATGATAAAAAATGGAAGATTTAAATTTGTGACGTAACACACCTTAATCTATCTTATTCTTAATTAATAGATCTTAATGGCACATCAACCGTCTAAGGTTATGTCAAGAAGTTGGGGAATCATATTCATTGTATTTCATATTTGCATTTTTTGGGTTGTTGTTTCTAAGGGTTTTTTTTTTCATAGTTTTATCTTGATACAAATAATTTTTAAAAGCATCTATTTGATCCATAGATGGGACCATTACCCTAATAGGTACTATGACATCAGGTTAGAATGAACCTGGGGTAATGGTGATTAATTAATTGCTCCATACAGCTCCAAAACAAGTCTCACCATCAGATTCAGTTTAGTCTCACACACAAAGTTTCCATTTTTTATGAAGAATGGGGTCTTACCACTCTGGAAAGGATATAATCAGTATATTCTAGGTACTAACATCACGGCCACTATGGATCTTTCGTTCTGTAACAAATCAGGGAGTTTAATGAAATTTTCACTGCTCATAGATTAATGAATGAATTTTATAATACTTTAGTTATTTTTATTCTATCAAAAAACTTGGTGACTTTTTGTCACTTAACTTTAACCCTCCCCCAATGCATGTGACACTATAAGATCAGAAGGGAGGCGCCCATGGTGTAATGGTTATCGTCACAGGAAATGGACACGGTGACACAAGTTCCAATCCTGGATGAGAATGATTGCATTTCCCATAGCACTAATACTCTTGGGAAAGGTATGAATCCAATTATTCTCACTCCAGCTATGGGTAAATAGTAGGGCAGACTAGGTTCTTCAGCCTTGGTGAGGCAACTAGTCTAGGAGAAGGAAAACTCTGAATTCAAACCTGTTAAACTCAGCTTAAAAAAAAAATTGACCTTGTGTCATATCCTGCCCGAGCGGAGGGGTTGGTAAATATGATAAGATCCGAAGGGATATAGGATATTGCATATACTTTCTGCATATAAAAAAAGACATAAATCTGAGATGTGCATGAATTTTTTTTTTTTTTTTTATTAATTGGGAGCTATTGGAAGCAAACAGTACCCAAAATGTGAATATTAAATTTTAACAATTTAAAGAAAAATGTTTTGAGAGCTTTTAATGCTAGAATTTAACAGAAAATATAATTTTCTTTTATATTATTAAGAAAATGATTCTGAATTGATATTTGCTCTGTTTAAAAAGTGGGAGGGGGATCTTAAATTTGCATCAGATTTTGACATGCTTTTCTCCAATCACAGGATAAATTTAAACGTTATTAAATGAAGAATATTTTTACGAATTGAAGAACGTAAATTTTAAAGCAAGAAACTAAGAGCTGGTTTTTTTTTTCTTTTTTTTTCTTTAGGACAGGAAAAATGTTAGATGAAAAAAAATTATGGAAACCTACAGTAACACTCATTTGTAAAGCATTTTCCAGTTTTGTCCCTTGTATCTGGGTTGAAAAATTTTATTTTTAGTATGCTTTGCTGTAACTATCAGTTTCACTTACATTTCACTAGTGTCATATTTTGAAAGATTCTTGTATTTCAGCTTCTTTTTTTAAAGAACGACATTGAAGATTTGAAAGAAGTTTGATTATTTCTCTTCAAATATTCATTTTCAATTTAAATTAATTTAATATCTTAAATTTTAACTTATAAACTGCTAAATAAGATTTTTCTTTTTTTTGTTTTTAAACAACATACTTGTAATATTACCATCCATAAAACTTCTACAATTCAAGTAAATTATTTATTCTATGAAAAGCTTTTAGAAATATATTTAAAAAAAAAAAAAAAGGGGGGTAAATTTTGTTATAAAAAGAGAAAAGAAAAAAAAAGGTAAAAATTGGTGTTTTAGGGGTAACAAAAGTTTTGTAGATTATTACCAGGTAAAACATTAAATATCAAAAAGGCAATTAAGAATTACTATTTCACTATTTTGATAATAGATTAAAAATAATTATTTCATTGGGTTTTCTTAATTGTACAATCAAAAACCATGTTAACAGGCTTATTTGCCTTTTCCACGACGACAAAAAAAACTATTGCTGATGAGATTTTCTATAAAAAAGTTGAGTTTTTTGTGAGTGGTTTGGCCTTCCTTACTAACAACTTTTAGCACCAAACTGAAAGGCACCTTAATAGTTGGATTGTAAAGTGATACAGAGAGTCTCATCATTTTAACACACTACTTGTGTCTAAATACCATTATAAGAGATATAGTCATCTATGAGTAGATAATATTTTTACATAAATTGGTTTATCAATATTTCTAGTTAGAAATGTTTTTTTAATGAAATTAGTAAGTATTTTAAGAATTCAATAACATTTTTAATTTACGTAATCCCTAGTTGAGTAAAATTGTCAACTTTTAGTAAATTTAAATCTTTAAAATGTATTAGAAATTAATTATACATATTTAATGTTATTTTTTTCTTGAAAAAATAACAATCTCTTCGCGAACCTATTCATTTTAAAATATTTACTTTTTTTCTCTTTGGACCAACAAAAAAAGAAAAAAAATTTACAAATGTAATTTTATTTTGCTTTTAATTCTGATAATCACGATGTTAATATCTTTTAAATAAAATTAAAATTCAACTTTAAATAATAACTTGAATAAGTTTCTAATTTGTTTTAACTGAAGAAAAAGCAAAATTTTATAAGTACCTAGCATATTCTAAGCCCAGCCAACAAAACTAAATTTTATCAAACTTTCACCCAGAGGTTAATAATTGTAAACACAATCAGTTCTTATTTATATGTTAATTTGATTTTTAAAAAGTCATTCATTTTCGTCTAAGATCATAAGTGTTAAGTGTTTTCCCAGCATAATCTTCAGGACATACCACTGCTTCAAAGAATACGTTTTCATGATTTAAGAAAATGAATACAATAAAAATAATACTTTATTTATTTTTAATATTTGAATGAGATGGGGATGGTTTGTTTAAACAGTCCAAGGTTTGGCTTTTCATATGGTTTCTTTACATATGTTAAACTGAAATAAATCAGAGATTTTGTTAGGTTTATATTTGACTTCTCTGACATTACAGAATGCTATTCTCAATAACAATATTTTCTGTCATCAACGTAAATTTTCATGTTTATGAATGGAATTTAAGTATGATTTTGTTTCGGCATTTACAATTTATTTTATCTGCTAGTCAATGAAACTAAAGAACGCTGCTCCTAAATTGCGTGAATTCCAAAGTGAAATATTTTGATTTTTAATTCTCACCTCTTCTTTTCGATGCCAACTTTTATACAAAGTGATAATCTGGTTGTTGAACATATAGGATACACATTTTTTCTAGTTTTAAAATAAGCAATAAAAACATACTTAAGAACATTCTAGAAATTTAGGATCAAAACCGCATTAGCATTTAAATTACATTTTTATATTTTTTGACCAATCAGCTAAAAACATTAAATAGAACATTCAAGAAAATTAGGATCGGAAGTGAACTAACAGAAAATATTTAGGCTTGAAAATAAAATAGTAAAATACAAATCTGATTGGTCAATAAATGTCTACGCGCCAAAATTTTAGGATGATTCTTTGATCCACCAGTAGGATATAAATAACACAGAGTTAGGGAGCCATATACACAAGACACAAGCTTACACACAAACGAAGACACAGATGAAGACAAGCCACTAAGCCAGTAAAGCAGTAGCCGATACATTCCGACAAATTCCTTTCCTTCCTCAACTAAAGTTCATGAACTCTCTTCAAATGGCCG
>CAUZXS010003488.1:0-130000 GCA_963585895.1 Sepioteuthis lessoniana
CCTGGCGTGGTAGTACCTGATAGGGCCCTATAATGGCTTAAATAGATCTAACTGCTTACTTCTGCTAAAGCGACCTTTTTGGTTAGACTGAATAGCTTGAAATAGATATGTTTTTGACTATTAAACCCTACTTACATTTAAACTGCATGCTTATGTTAAACTGAATCATTTGAAATTTAACTGTTTTTGACATTGAAACTGTACTTACACTAAACTGAATTGTTGTATATAAGTTTTAATAAACTGAATACTGGAAACAGAAATGTCTTTTAGAATTAAACAGTGCTCATGCTAAACTGAATTGTTTTGAATGGAACTGATTATTTACATAAATATGGATTTGGCGTTAAATAACCTATAAAGGTTTATATGCCATTAATCCAAACCAAACTAAACAGCTCTCATTTCAGCCATCAGGAATGTTTGTAGTATATTGACCTCCGACCACGTCAAACATGCTGTTCCTAAGATGGCGGAAGTGCATATTCCATTGGTGTGGACGAGCTTGGCTAACAACATCGGACAGGGTTAAAATCCCACGGTACAGTCACAAACTTATGCACCATAAGAAAATGACCTGTGAACTGCATGACAGTTATTTCCACTCGATGACGATCAAACATGCCACTCCAAAGACAACGGAAGTGCATATTCCGATGGCCAGTTATGGGGAGATATTGAGTGGGCGTTGAACTATTATATAACTCGGTGCACAGGAAATTCAAGGAGTTTTGGAGACGAGGTGTGGTAGAGAAAGCCAGCACCTAGCAGAAGGGGCCCTCAGGACCCCCGATAGAGTTTGGAGATCAGTCGAGTTGGAGATAAGATGCGTTAGAGAAAACCAGCACCCAGAGATGCTGGGCCCCAGGCCCCCGGTTGAGCAGCCCGGGAGAACAGGAAAGAAACGATGATGGCCAGAAGAGTGGGGGTCAATATGTTGCATTTCTGTTCAGTCTCCAACTCCCTCTCACACACAACCCTTTCAAATAAAGTGAGAGGTATATTTTTCTGAAAGACTGTCGCTCGTCTTTTTTGTGTCGTTATGATTTTGCATGCATATGAGTATGCAACATGGTTAAATCTTGAGATTAATTCCAAATATAATTCTAAGCAATACTTGTTCATATACTATGTATTAAGAAAGTATCAAGACTGAAGCTATATTTACCAAGACAGGAATAAAGAATGAATGAAACTGTTTTCTTCCCATAATTGTTGGTACATCTCTCCATACATTTCTTATATTAAATGTAACATACATTATGGTAGACAGAGTATTATGCAAGGTATGTTCAACAAGTATCAAGACTGAAGCTGTATTTACTAAGACAGAAATAAACAATGAATGAAACATTAATTTTCGTTAAAATTCTCCCATTAGCGTTCAACACATTTATTCCAATGAGTTTTCCATTGGTTGAAGCACCTCTTAAACTTCCCTTTCGCTGTAGCTTGAAGCTACCCTGTCTTATTTATTTTAATGTACTTCATATCCTCAAATCTCTTACCCTTAAGATGAGTTTTAAGTTTAAGAAAAAGTCTCACTGGGAGTTCTGGCAAATATAGATGGGGCTGCACTTGTGCAATCCTGTGTTTCACTTAAAAAATATGTTAAAATAATGCTGATATCTTTTACAGATTAGCACTGACTCATTTCTGACAAAATTTAGATATCAAGACGTCGTTATTGTATTTTTTTAAGTTCTTCTGCTGAGCACATGCTCCTGGTTAAATTTTAAAACTAAAAAAGTGTAGAGCTTCAGTGTAGATTCATTTTTTTTTTTTTTTTTTTTTTTTTTTTTTTTGAGTGGTTGATATTAATGGCATGTCAACCTGTCTTTGCATATTTTATGCCTAAATGTTAGGGAATTCCACACATTGTACATTTATATCTACATTTTTTGTGTAATTGATTCTTAAGAACTTTTTTTTTCTCACAGTTGTATGAGTTCAAGTATTCTTATCTAATACTAATGATTATGTTTTCAAGTGATTATTTCTATTCAATAATAGTCATGCCCGTGGTGTAATTGTTATTGTCGTAGGAAATGAACACGGTGACATGAGTTCAAATCCTGGACGAGACTGATTGCATTTCACATAGCACTAATACCCTTGGGAAAGGTATGAACCCAATTATTCTCCCTCCAGCTCTGAGTAAATAGTAGGACAGACTAGGTTCTTCAGCCTTGGTTAAGCAACTAGTCTAGGAGAAGGAACCCTCTGAATTCAAACCTGTTAAACTCCGCTTAAAAATTGACCTTGTGTCATATCCTGCCCGAGCGGAGGGGTTGGTAAATAGGATAATAGTCATTTGTTTGCACACAGTTATATGGTTTAAAGTAAATGATGATGATAATAATAATAATCGACCTTGCTAGAGAATTAAAAAAGCTGTGGAACATGAAAGTAACGATTGTACCAATTGTGATTGGTGCGTTAGGCACAGTTACTAAAGGATTATTAAAGGGCCTGGAGGACTTGGAAGTTGGCGGACGGATAGAGACTACCCAAACGACAGCATTGCTAAGGACAGCCAGAATACTGAGACGAATCCTGGAGACTTGAGGAGACTTGCTATCACTCAAACTCCAGTGAAAAACCATCAGCTAACACTGATGTGAAAAACTCTAAAGGAATAAATAAATAACATCAAGTTACTATTCTTAATACAAATAATTTAAAATTATATTCCTATTGACTACAAATAATATGTAAACATCTATTTAACCCATAGATGGGACCTTAACAGGTACTGCCATGATAGGTGAGAGTGGAACTGGGAGTAATGGCAATGAAGGACTACTCCATACTCAACAGGTTTCCAGAACAAGAACCTCACCAAGAGTTGCATTTTTTGTCATACTCAGGACCCTTCTTTTTTGGGAGGGTGGGGGTCTTACCCATCTATTGAGGATACAGTCAGCGTATTCTATGTTCTGTCAGCAGAATAATTGATACTTTTGGATCACACCCTGTGAATAAGGTTTTAAATGTAGTGAAACCAATTATAGTCATCAATATTTGTCTATTTAATCAAACCATGTTTACTGTTCAAATGATTGGTTTCTAAAAATAAGAAGTAAACCTTGACTGAAGAACTTTGTTAGCAGTCTGAAGAAGAGAGATATGATGGTGACAGCAACAGAGGCCTCACTTCATCAACTGGCTACAAGATAGAATGTCCTTCATACACATATGTAATTTGCTTCTCTTGAAGAATCCTGGGTTGATAACAGGTGGACACTTTCAATTCCTGAGTTAACAAACACTGAGCAGTTGCAGATCTTGGTAGAATTTATTACGTTAGTCACACGAGTATCCCTATGTTGGTTGTTTTTAACACAATGTTTCAGTTGATATGTTCAACTTTCCTTGGTTGCATCCAGTCAAGTTTGGTCTTTGCTAATTCTTTCAGAGGACTATTTTGTCAGGAATGAGTATCCATGGTGTAGTAACTAATGTGCTGGTCTGTGACATCTTAGCAAATTTGAAATCCAGTCTTGCTCATCTTTGAATTAATACCTGTAGAAAAGGCATGAACCCCCTTATTCTCCTTGCTATGCATTAAATCACATTACTACTCTTTTTGAGGATGGCTTAGCATTAAATAACCAAAGATAGTTGATATACCTTTAGTGTTTTGAAATGGTTAGTTTCTATAACACTATAAATTATTTGACAACACAAATAAATAACGAAACTTCTTTTGAAAACACAACTGGTGTAAAAGAGTGAGAAAGTATCCCTTTTGGTGTCGCCGGTTAGTATGTAGATCCTCGAGTTTGTAGGAAGTGTCTGTGTCACTGTAGCAAATAGTTCATGTGACTGACTGCATAGCTGGTTCTTCTGTATGTGAAGCTAGTAGCAGTGTGTTCTTCAGCGAAGGGGTTCCAAGTGTAATCTGTAGCAGTGGATGCGAGAGAGGTCTGTCTGGGCTGCTGGCTAGATACTCTCTGACCGTCGGCTGACTACCAAAAAGGACTAGAAAAAGTAGTTCTAGAGAGGAAGAAGGAATCAATGTGCTCTGTCCCTGATTGGTCAGTGTATAGCCGAATCACTTGGTGGGGGCATTGATTCGTGAAAGGAAATAAATCTGTGACAACTACATACCATTTAAAACAAAGAAACCAAAACCTTTTGGTTAACAGACTGTTTATTTAAAAGAAAAAAAGGGGAAAAAATCTAATTTACTAAGTTAAGTCAAAAGTTTTGCAATATTTTGGTAGTCCATGCTTGTTTGCAGCACGTATATCATGTGATTGAAGCAGGTCAAGCCATGGAAAGGTACCTTCTGTTGTTGATAGTATTGTGGTAGTAGGTGCATTAATATGTTGTTCATTAGTTGATTCTGTTTGTGATTTGAAAGCCACGCAGATGAATATGCAATCTAGTCTAATTTGGGAACTTACAAGTGTAAACTGAGCCATAACATTGAAGAAGCAGCTATAAACATTTGTTGAGTGAAAAGTAAAGGCACAGTTAATTAGAAAAGGGTAACTATATAGTTAAAGAAATTTTGCTCGGGTTGCCAGAGCCTTGATGATCAGATAAGATCAGGTCGGCCTAAAACCATTGATTCTGAGACCCTGCTCCAAGTTATTGAAGCAAATCCGGCAAATGTAGTATACTACTGTTGGGTCTTGAAAAACAATGAGGAACAAGTATATGTAAAAGTATATTCTTATGTTTTTATTCTTCAACGGTGATGCTTGTATAGAGCAGGAGAGCAGTCGGAGGGAGCTCACACAAACAAAGGAGCTGTCGAGAGTCAGAACTGCCAGTAGAAACTGAACTTTAGCCAAAATTCTTGACCATTATATAGTCTTAGAACTCCCACATGATCAAGCCTCTTCACCCACACAATGCTTGTGCTCTCTTGGTCATGACTTACACCCACATATTTTTTTTATGCCTCGGGTATCACTGGGTTGTTGGCCTAATGAGTAGAGTGTTCGCCAATAGTCTGGGAGATCGAGGTTCAATCTCAGGTCGAGTCCTACCAAAGACTCAAAAAATCGTTCTTGATGCTACCTTGCTTAACTCTCAGCATTATAAGGTAAGGATCAAGGGTAAAGTGGAGCAATCCAGGTAAAGGAGTAGCACCCTCCACTACACCTCGGTGTAGTAGCTATCAAAAAGGGAGCCTTTAGGTCACCCTCGACTAAGGTCGCCAACTTTACTTACTTATCACGCCTACGTATTTTTACTTTTCTGGAAGTCACTTTGTTGATTTTTATCTACAACCAGATGTCTCATTCAAGGCAATATATTACACAAAGGGCACTCGGAGAATAACAGGCAAGGTTGTCATCTTACAGTCCATTGTAGTTCATCTTCACAATTTCTTCAAAAGCATACAGGGCTACAAAATTTTGTTTTACATTAGGAAAATATGACAAAACTTTTGACTCTTCTAAGCAAATAGTGTTGAAATCTGAATTATCTTACCTGTAAATACATAGTTATGTCCCTTGTCTTTGTAGTAGTCTTTTATGTGGTAATAAAGATGCTGGATGAGTGTCATTTGTGTTCTCTTAGTATGAAGTTATAAAAAAAGAAAAGGTGTTTTATGTTCATTTATTGAAATTGTATGGAACTGAATTGCCAGTGGCCCAGTCAGCTTGGATTGCAGAATACATTGACTGCATCTCTGCGGAGGGGTAAGACTTCCCCAATGAGTGT
Source organism: Sepioteuthis lessoniana (assembly GCA_963585895.1). NCBI lineage: Eukaryota > Metazoa > Mollusca > Cephalopoda > Myopsida > Loliginidae > Sepioteuthis > Sepioteuthis lessoniana. Next base: position 5,686 of record CAUZXS010003488.1, read on the forward strand.
CCTGAAAATGACACTAAACAATCTGATGATAAGGCTCCAGTAATGCTGGAGCTTTAGGGAATGTGAAGTACCTCTTTATTGCCATCACTCCCAGGTCCACTCTGGCCTGGAGTGGTAGCTCCTGATAAGATCCAATCTATGGGTTAAGTAGAACTAAACTGTGTACTTATGCTAAACTGAATTGTTTGAAATAGAACTATTTCGATTCATTTCTAAATGTTTGATTATAATCATGTTTGGTTTGGTTTATTTAATGGCATATGAACTTCTTATGGGTTATTTTATAGCAAAATTTTATTCATTTGTAAATGTTTGATTTGGATCATGACTATATTGTGAATTGAATTACCATAGCCAGAAAATCCGACGAACCCTTATGCATGACATACGGAAACCCTAGACAGCTGTTTCAACCTTATTAGGTCTCATCGGCAGTCTATACCGTGTTCTCCACCAGTGTTCGAAACAGCTGTCCAGTGTTTCTGCATGTCGTGTATAAGTGTTCATCAGATTTTCTGGTCATGGTAATTCAATTCACAATATAATTCCTCTACTTAAAAAAGAAAAGGGTGTCCTCATGGTATAATGGTTAAAGCACTGGGCTGCAGAATCATAGTGAGCGAATTCCAACTCCAGTTGCGCAATAACGTTCGCCTTTGGACAAATGCTCTTGGGAAAGGTATGAACCCCCTTATCCTTCTAGTTATGGGTTAAATAGAATTACTGCTGTTCTTCTATGAGGACGGCTTTGGCATTAGATACTATTTACCAACCCCTCCGCTCGGGCAGGATATGACACAAGGTCAATTTTTAAGCGGAGTTTAACAGGTTTGAATTCAGAGGTTTCCTTCTCCTAGACTAGTTGCCTCACCAAGGCTGAAGAACCTAGTCTGCCCTACTATTTACCCATAGCTCGAGGGAGAATAATTGGATTCATACCTTTCACAAGGGTATTAGTGCTATGTGAAATGCAATCAGTATCGTCCAGGATTTGAACTCGTATCGCCGTGTTCATTTCCTACGGCGATAACGACTACACCACGGGCACCTCCATTTGGCATTAGATAACCGATGAAAGTTGAAATGCCATCAAACAAAAAAACCGAACCAAACCTAAAAAAGAAAATGTAGGACTATATTGAACTTGGTTAATGACATATGAACCTCTCATGGGTTATTTAATACTGAAATTTCGCCAATGATCCGGGAGACCGGGGCTCAATCCCAGGTAGAGTCATACCAAAGACTTAAAAAATGGTACTTGATACCTCTTTGCTTAACACTCAGCAATATAAGGTACGTATCAAGGGCAAAGTGGAGCAATCCCGCGAAAGGAGTAGCACCCTCCCCTACACCTCGGTGTAGTAGCTACTGAAAAGGAAGCCTTTGGGTAGCCCTCGACTACAGTCGCCAACTTTACTTTTAATATAAGTGATTATAATCATAACAATTTATATTTTCAATTTTCCAAGTCAATCATTTCTTAATTACCCTTTTATTTCATTTGACTGTTATAATAATCATTCGTTTGCACAGTTATATAGTATCAGACATTCCTGTTTAATTCTAATTACTTATACACACTTATAAGGTGTAATGCTAATCGTTGTAGGAAATGGACATAGCGACACGAGTTCAAATCCTGGACGAGATTGATTGCATTTCACATAGCACTAATACCCTTGGGAAAGGTATGTATCCAATTAGTCTCCCTCCAGCTATGGGTCAATAGTAGGACAGACTAGGTTCTTCAGCCTTGGTGAGGCAACTAGTCTAGGAGAAGGAAAACTCTGAATTCAAACCTGTTAAACTCCGCTTAAAAATTGACCTTGTGTCATATCCTGTCCGAGCGGTGGGGTTGGTAAATATGCGTAAACACTTATATTGTTTAAGTAACTATTCTTATTGAATAATAATCATTTGTTTGCAGACAGTTTATAGTTTTAAGTATTCCTATCTAACTCCAATAATTTGCAAGGAATTATATGGTTTCTAGTAATTTATAATAACAATCCTTAGTAAACAATTATGACTTGAAGTAACTATTATTAATACAAATAATTTACATTTATATAGTATCAAGTATTCAACCGCCTCATTGGCCTAGTGGGTGGAGTGTTTGCCAATGGTCCGGTAGACTTGGGTTCAATCCCTGGTCGTGTCATACCAAAGACTTTAAAAATGGTACTTGATACGTCCTTGCTTAACACTCAGCAATATAAGGTACGTATCAATGGTAAAGTGAAGCAATCCAGGGAAAGGAGTAGCGCCCTCCCCTACACCTAGTAGCTATTGAAAAGGGAGCCTTCTGCTGGCCCTCGACTATGGTCGCAAACTTTACTCTTCCTAATACTGATAATTCTCAAACATCTATTTAACCCATCGATTGGAGGAAGCTCTCATGGGGTGATGACTAAAGTGTTGGACTGCTGCCTCAAAGTGAGTGAGTTTGAACTCCAGTTGCTTGATTGCATTCACTTGCAAACTAATACCCTTAGGAAAGGCATGAACCCTCATGTACTCCTGCTACGAGTTGAATAATATCCTCATGGTTCTTCTACAAGGATGGCTTTGGCATTAAATAACGCATAAAGAAACCAAATCAAACCATAGATTTCAAGTCAGTGGACCTGAGAGTAATTGCAATGAATGTTATTACCCCAGAGCACCAAAACTTGAACCTCATCACTAGATGTAATTTAGTGGTATATCCAGGAAATTGCTGGGGATATCATTATTATCAAGTTGTGCTGACTGCACAGATTTCCCTAACTCTCTTCATCTATCCCTATCATCCATTACCCCCAGCATGTCTTCTAAATTACATCCTGGGTCTGCACAGAGCTAATGTAAGTAAGTTTTTGCTGGTCAGCCAACACTGGTACGTCTATGTGTTGGGGTCCATAGAAGAACATCACTTATGAGTTAATCCTTGCTTCTCCAGCAGTGTCCCACATGTTTTACTTGTCTTACTTCCCATTTCAAAAACCATCCAAGTAAGTGGCTGTAAGGCTGTTGTTTCATAATGCTGCTTCCAGGATTTTGTTCAAGATAGCTCACAGCATTCTTGTGTCGTTCCAACCAAGTTTTTTCCGTGTGCTTTGGTTTGGTTTCTTTGTTTAATGGGATATCAACCTTTGTAGGTTATTTAATGCCAAAGCCATTCTCCAAGAAGAACAGTAGTGGTACTATTTAACCCATAGCTGGGAGGATTAGGGGGTTCATACCTTTCCCAAGGGTATTTGCCCGAAAGTGAACGTAACAGCGCGACTGGAGTACGAACTCGCGTACTACGATTCCACAGTCCATCGCTTTAACCATTACACCACGAGGACACCCCCCTCCGTGTGTTTTGTTAGCTACTATGTGGTGAATCCATACAATAGTATTGACACAGCCACTGCTTGGAAGAAATCTCATTTTATTTTATCAGATAGATTATACTTCTATATGATTGATAACCTATCGATAGCAATCCACACCTTTTTTTGGCATAAATTAATATCACTTTCAGTTGATGAGACACTGCTGCTGAGGTACGCAAACTTATAATCAGCCTATCTGACAGAATGATGATTTATACAGTTATATGCTTGTAAGAAGCTAATGATTCTTTGTAAACAATTGTAGTTTCAAGTACATATTGAAACAAATAATTTCTATTAATTCAAAGGGTTTCAAGTATTCCTATGTAATATCATTAATGCTTTTCAGTGATAATCATTTGTTTGTACATATTCATCCAATTTCTCACATTCCTATTCAATAGTAATAATTTTTAAACAGATCAATTTCACCCACAGATGGGACCATGATAGGTACTACCACTTTGGGGTCAGAGTGGACCTGGGAGTAATTGCTATGAAAGGTATTTCACACACCTCGTAATTCCAGAACTTTAGTCTCATCACCTTATGCAGATTAGTATTGTATACAGGACACCCTCTTTCGGGTGTAGTCTTACTCCTCTGAAGGGGTTACATTGAGCATATTCTAAGCCCTAATAACAGGGCCTGAACATTTTATTCTTTATAACTTGAAAATCAATACACAGGTTGATATGGAAAGTCCTCATGGCAAAGTGGCTTATTTGCTGGACTGATATCATAGTTAGTGAGCTGGAACACAAGTTGTGCTATTACTTTCACTTTGAGACTAATACCCCGGAGAAAGGTATGATAGACCTTATCCCTCAGCTGTACTACTGTAAATAGTACTAATACTGTACGTCTACAAGGATGGCTTTGAATAACCCAGAATGTTTCGTATGCCATTAAATAAGGGTACTACTACTCTATCACAGTGAATATGACAGTAATATTAATTCCACCATGGTTTCAAATAATCAATAGCTTTGAAAATGAATAACCCACTAAGGGTTGACATGCCATAAAACAACCAACCAAACCAAATCTAATCTAATCTAATCTAATTAAGAAGGCGACCAGAAGGTTCCTTTTCAATAGCTACTACACCTAATATGTAGGGGAGGGCATTATTCCTTTCTACTTACCCTATGATAAATCTAAAAAAGCAAATTTGGCAATAGGAACCACTGTTAAAATTTATTAATCCTTGATTAGGGATAATTTGCTTTAAAAAATGCTGATTAGAAAAAAAAATTTGTTTCCTAACTTGGGCTCAAACTAAGTCCAATTTTTCCTGCAAGGTCATCTTCCGAGGGGCAGCATCAGGAGGAGGCCAAAGAATTAAAAGAAAGGGAGCTGGTTGATTTTTCTTCTTAATCCCTTTTACAGTTCAGTAGGGGCAGTGACAAATAATTTTGATATAATTAGGTCAGCTGAATAGTGAGAGGTTTGAAGGGGAGAAGGTATATTTTCAAAGGTTAGTTTTTTTATTTTTTTTATTTTTGTTTTTTTTTAATTTGTGGTAAATTGTCTTATCTTGATTGAAATACTGTCTGTTTAAGTAACCTGTGATATGATAGCTGAAGATTTACACAGTAAATAAGTGAAAACTATTGTTGACTCTTTTGTTTACACAGAAAATAAAATATCTATAGAAAGTCAGCAGATGTCAAAATGTGTACATTTAACATGTGGATAGATATATAAAATATAATACTAAATTTAGAGATATGCCCTGAGGGTACATTTTATTCCTCCTTGGCATAATGAGTAGAGTGTTTGCCAATGGTCTGGGAGATTGGGGTTCAAACCCAGGTCGAGTCATACAAAAGAGTCAAATCGTACTTGATGCCGCCTTGCTTAACAATCATCATTATAAGGTTAGGATCAGGGGTAAAGTAGAGCAATCCAGGGAATGGAGTTGCACCCTTTCCTACACCTCGATGTGGTAGCTATTGAAAAAAAGGAGCCTTCAGGTCACTCTCAACTATTATTTCCAACTTCATTTAACCAGGCCATTGGCCTAATCAGTTGAGTATCCGCCAATGGTCTGGGAGACTGGGGTTCAATTCCAGGTCGGGTCATACCAAAGACTCAAAAATTGTACTTGGTGCTGCCTTGCTTAACAATCATCATTATAAGGTTAGGATCAAGGGTAAAGTAGAGCAATCCAGGGAATGGAGTTGCACCCTTCCCTACACCTCAGTGTAGTAGCTATTGAAAGGGCAGCCTTCGGGTCATCCTCAACTAAGGTCGCCAACTTTACTTACAACTTACACCTGAAAGAATTTTTAATAAATGATGTTTGTTGAATGTGGATCTCGATTTAAGAACACAAGATCAATTCACCAAAAAGAAAATTCCCCCAGTAACACATGTCGAATCATAAAACAGAATTGGGCAATTGTATGAGTAAGATAATTGTATTGCTTTTGATTTTACAATAAAAATACGTTGAAAATGAAGAAGAAAGGGATTCTCGCTGGTTAAGAATAAATCTAATTCTTACTAACTGAATAAAACTATATGTACAATTTTTTTTGGCTGTCCAGTAATAAAATTACATTCCTTAGCCCTACAAGGACACTTGGTGCCATCTAGAAGACTTTCAAAGTGTGATAGTTTATAGGGGCAAAAGATGAGAAAGAGTTGAATGATGTATAATGTAAATGTATTAAGGTTTTATCGTAGAAATACATTGATAGAAACGGTTGATATTGGTCAAGAATACATACAATTATTTCTGACAGAATAGGGCAATCATATTAGTTTAAATCTGGTTTGTTTAAAAATATTTCCAATAAACAATTTATCCACACCTTAGTCGAGGATGACCTGAAAGCTTCCTTTTCAATAGCTACAACACTGAGGTGTAGAGAAGGGCACTACTCCATTCCTTGGATTGCTCCACTTTACCCTTGATCCTTACTTTATAGTGCCGAGTGTTAAGCAAGGCAGCATCAAGTACCATTTTTTTGAGTCTTTGGTATGACTTGACCTGGGATTGAACCCCAGTCTGCCAGACCATTGGTGAACACTACTCATTAGACCAATGTTCTGTTGGCCTATTTGCTTACAAATCATATATATTAATATTTGAATCGGATTTGACATTAAATAACCTACAAAGGTTGATATGCCATAAAACATGACCTACTAATTTCATCCTTCCAATTATGTGTTAAATAGTACCACTACTATTGTTCGACATGGATGACTTTGGCATTAAATAACCCATGAAATTTGTATCTTTTTAAACAAAAAGACAAAACTTAATAAAACTACATTTTCCTTTTTTTAAGTAGAGGAATTATATTGTGAATTGAATTACCATGACCAGAAAATCCGGTGAACACTTACGCATGACTTACGGAAACACTAAACAGCTGTTTCGACCGTATTAGATCTCATCAGCAGGGTATACCGTAATCTCCACCACTGGAGATCGAACCAGCGACCACAGATTGCAGTGCTGAAACTCTACAACTGAGCCACCAGTTCATAACATACACAAGTGTTTGGCGTCACTTATGTATGATATAAACTGGTCGCTCAGTTGTAGAGTTTCCGTCCTGCAATCTGTGGTCGCTGGTTCGATCTCCAGTGGTGGAGATCACTGTATACCCTGCTGATGAGACCTAATTTTCTGGTCATGGTAATTCAATTCACATTAATAAAACTAGAAGTATTATTATGCTTTCAGAAATTATTGATATAAGTCGGTGCCCGTGGTGTAATGGTTATCGTTGTAGGAAATGGACACGGCGACACGAGTTCAAATCCTGGACGAGGCTAATTACATTTTACATAGCACTAATACCCTTGGGAAAGGTATGAATCCAATTATCCTCCCTCCAGCTATGGGTAAATAGTAGGACAGACTGAGTTCTTCAGCCTTGGAGAGGCAACTAGTCTAGAAGAAGAAAAACACTGAATTCAAACCTGTTAAACTCCGCTTAAAAATTGACCTTGTGTCATATCCTGTCCGAGCTGAGGGGTTGGGTAAATATATATAAGTTCCTTATCTCATTTTATGAGGTTTTTTTTGCAAGGAGTGGTGTTACGTTACCTCCTCACTATATTGTGGGAAATAAAGGGAGAGAACGAAGATGCCGTAAGGTTTTCAAGAACGCTTAATGGCAGCCAAAATAAAGGGTACCTTTATACAGCAAGTCTTGTAGGGAGGAAGAAAATAGTTATTGAGTTGAGTCGGAATTATTGCAGCTAAATGCCTGAACGTAATGTGTCGCTACAGTCAAAGCAGTGCTGAATGTCTGAGCGGAATATGCGTCGCTATAAACATAGTAAAATCGTGTTTGCTGTTTAGGGACAGGAATGATGTAGTCACCCATAAATATGTGGTCCTGGTTACTGTAGGAGAGAGGCATGAAAGTCTCCAGAAAAGGAATGAGGTAGCTGAATGTCTGAGTAGAATTGCGCATCGCTGTAGACATAGCCAAAATTAAAGGCGACTTAAAGGTGTTCCTGTAAGTGGCGGATTACATACATCTAATTCATGTTCAACTGGGAACCCTTGGTCAAAGAGGGTAGACTCAAAAGGTCCATAAATTAGACGGCTTTCCTCATGGTGTTGTGGTTCTGCTGCTATGAAGGGAGCAGATAGAAAGTACATCCGTCCTGCTCGAAAGGTTTTCAGGAAGAGGTAGTTTGGCGGGCCTTAACCATTTTTATGTTGTCCTGGAAAATGTTCCGGGCTGAATAGGATAAGTCATCCTCATTGGGTGAAAATATGCGACGACCATAACGGTCGAAGTTCTTTCTGTTACAGGTTTATTTTCTACTAAACCTTATATTCATTGTCTTATGATTTAGCGTTTGTTATAAACTGAAATATTAGTAAAATGCACCTCATTATATTTCCAGTTATTGAAACTTTCTAATTTGTACCATTTTTTTTTCTATGATTGAGAAGGTTTTTAAAATACTTGCAATATGATACACAGCAAAAAAAAATGTCAGTTTTATTTTAAATGATGACTTGAGGGGGACATTTTTTTTAAATTTTATTTTTATTCTTTATCATTTCTAAAAGAAAATTGGAATAAAAAAAAGGAGTTGAGATGGCAGGAAAGAGTGACAAGGTGTGTGGGAGATAATTGTAAGGTGGGTGAGGAGCATGTGGGAGAAAAAAAATATGTGGGTGGGGTAAAGTGATGAAATTTTAGAAAAAAGGAAAAGGAGGCATGAAAAAAAAAGAAGTAAGACAAATTAGAGTAATAAATACTGAGGAAAAGATGAACATTTAGAATGAGAAAGTAGGGAAGTGGAAGAAAGGTAAAAAAGAGAGATAGGGAGGAAGTTGGTAAAGGAGAAGGAAGAGAAAAAAGTAGAAACTGAAGAAAAGAAAGGCATGTTAATTAGAAAGAACTGTCATCTATTAAGCTTAGATTAGTTTGGTTGGGTTTTATGGCACATCAGCCATTGTAGGTTATTTAATGCCAAATACTCTTTATACATATATATTAAATATATATATATGATTTGGTTTGGTTAGGTTTTATGGCATATCAATATATGATTGTAAACATATTTTGTTAAGATTTTTAAACGAGTCTTTGTTCATTTATTTTGCACTTAGTGAAATAGTTTCAAGTATTGTTATGCAACAGTAACAATGTAACATCAGTCATTTATTTTCACATACTTAAATGGATACACATATGATTTTTGAGTGAATACTTTGTAGGTAATTTCATTTTTTAAATGAGTTACAACTAATTTGTTTGCACATGAGTATTGCTTTTGTTCCTACTCGGTTAAATGGTTTCAGTTATTGCTATCTAATAATTCAATTCAATATTAATCATTTGTGTGTACAAAGTAAAGTGGTTACAAGTATTGCTATTTAACACTAATTATTTAATTCAACACTATTCATTCATTTGCACTCGGGAAAATGTTTCCAAGTATTGTTATGTAATACAAATAATTTAATTTAGGTATATAGTTAAAGAGTATCAAGTATTGTGATTTAACATTAAAATTCTATTCAACATTACTCACTCATTTGATTACAGTTAAATGATTCGAAGTATTCCTATATATCAAAAACAATTCAATTAAACATCAGTCATTTGTTAAATGTAAAAACAGTTCTATTTCGAACAATTCAGTTTATGCAAACCAATGACTTCTGCTAGAGTTTAAATGTCAAATAGTTCTATTTGACCCCAAAATAGGACCCTATCAGGTGCTACCACTCTGGGTAAGAGTTGATCTGGGAACAATGGCAATGAAGGGGTACTCTGCATTTCCCAAAGCTTCAGCATTAGTGGAGCCTCACGACCAGAATGTTTAGTGTCATATCCAGGGCACTTGGGAGTGGTCTTACACCGACTGCATCTCCACAAAGGGATATTCTACAGCCTTAGCCAACTGGGCTATCAGCTAAGATTAGAACACAAGAACTATGGAGCACTCAGTGAGAACCCAACTCATCAGTCATCTGCTAGACTAGCTTGGTTATCCTTATACCTCTCTAGGTTCTTTTTAAAAACTTAATTTAGATTTAGCATAAGCTCACAAATCTGAGTTACCCAGTGAGGATCAAAATCAATACTCATAATTGATTGATCTGCAAGACTAGCTTGTTACCTATTACACTACGATAAGGTGACTTAAAAATAGTGGGGTTTTTTTTTTTCATTTTGCACAGTATGGAACACTGCTCTGTCAATGTGACTTGGAATAAACTAACCATATCAGTAGCCATATCAGTACAAATGTACGGTTGCACCATCTGGACTCTAATGAAATGATTTGAGTAAAAACTAGATGGGAACTACACAACAATGCTGTGTGTTGTTTTGAATAAATCCTGGAAGCAGCACCTTACAAAACAGCAGCTGTATGGCCACTTACTTCCTATCTCAAAAACCATCCAACTTAGACAAAGAAGACATGTAGGACACAGTTATAGAAGCAGGGATGAACTCATAAGCAGTGTTATCCTGTGGACTCCTACACATGGACACACCAGTATTAGCTGACCAGCAAAGACTTACATCAGCTTTGGATGCAGTCTTGATGACCTACCATGAGAGATGGCTGATTGGGGCAGATGGATGGTTTGGTTTCTTTGTTTAATGGCATCTCAGCCTTTGTAGGTTATTCAATGCCGAAGCCATCCTTCTAGAAGAACAGTAGTGGTACTATTTGACCCTAGGAGGATACGGTTGTTGTTTTTTTTTTCACCTTTCCCAAGGGTATTTGTCCGAAAATGAACATAATAGCACAAATGGAGTTCGAACGCGCTTACTACGATTCTGTAGTCCTTCGCTTTAACCATTACACCACCCGGACAACCCCTCTGGGACAGATAGAGAAAGATAGTTAAGAAAATCCGTGTTGTTGATATAACTTGATGATGGTACCTCTTGTAGAAGGATAAGACTCCCTCCAAAAAGGGCTTCCTGCGTATGACTCTAACTGCAGCTGATGGTGAGGATCTAGTTCTGAAGATTTGAGAAATATAGAGTATCCATTTATTGCCATTACTTCCAGGTCCACTCAAACCTGGTGTAGTAGTACCTGTTCGGATCCCATCAATTGGGTCAAATCGATTTGCTTAAAAATTATTTCTCTTTTTTTTTGGGGGGGGGTGATACTATATAACTGTAAAATGCAGGACAGAAGAGAAGAGAAAAAGGGGAATGAAGAGAAGGATGTGTCACTTGCCATTTCAACGTAGTGGTAGAAAGAAATGATTATAAACAAACAAATAGGTTAATAAATAAGAAAATGTATATTTCTGGGGAATATACAAGCAATTCTGTGGTGAAAAGTTTAGTTTTGGAAGCTCTTAAGGGTATACAGACTGACAGCAGCAATAGAAAAGGAAGCTTGACACTTAGCCTACAGATGCTTTTTCTTATCACTTAGAGTATTCAGACTATTGTCTTCACCTTCATTGTTATATTCAAAACGTTTCGGCCGATGCGTCCTTCGACCTTCTTCGGGTGTTTCATATTGAATTCGGGAGCCTACTCAGAGCTTCGAACCGAACTCTTTATTTAATCCACAGTGGTAGATTGTTCCAGTTCTGTTAACCATGACCCGGTACTCTTGTTATTTATATGTAGCTGGGATTGAACCTGCAACACCTATAATAGTTATAAGAAGTTATCTCCCTTTACTGGAACTCTTAACGAAAGAAACAGAAACGAGGCATTTTTTTTTAATAATAGACAGCAGTCATTTTCTTTTTTTTATAAAATGGTGTATTCAGCTAATAAAAGCATGCAATTAAGAACACGTGTTTTGTCGTAGTGACAGATTACAGCCAAGTCCCAATATTTCATATGAGTGGACACATGATGAAGGATGCATCGAGCAAAACATTGTAAATATAATGAAGACGAAGACAACAGTCCGAATACTTTAAGTGATAAAAATGATCAAGCTTTATCTCAGAAATTTTGACAAATAATATCCTACCAACGCATATTGTAAATTTACAACTAAAACATTCTGATTTTTGTCAAAGTTCATGTTCGATTCGTATTCTAACTTTAGTCGTAAACTGAAAACTGAGTTTGTGTCTGTCTCAAAAGTTGATTTTCTTTCTAAATTATTTGTATACTCTATCCTCTTTTTGTCTCATGGATGTGATTGATTGATTTTAATGGCACGTCAACTAGTCTGGGGTTATTTTATGTCTTGAGGTTAGGAAATCGCATTTATTGTACATTCAAATTTACATTTTATAATTGTTTCTTAAGAGTTTTTTTCTCATGTTCCCATTGAAAATGAATAATTTTCAAAAGGATCTATTTGACTCATAGATGGGACCCTATTAAGTACTGCCATTCCGGAACAGAGGACTTGGAGTAATGACAATGAAGGTGTACTCCAGATCTCCTGATTTGGAAACTCACTTTCAGATAGATTAGTGTCATACCTAGGACCCTCCTTTTAGGGGAGGGCTTACCCCTCAACTTATTCAACAAAGTGAATTGTGTCAGGGATATTCTATTTACATGAGAAATTTGCCGTGGGAATTATAAAAGTTAAAATAACATTTTAAAGTTAAAAAGATAAGTTGAATATATAGTTTGTCAGATAAAATAAAATGATAAATAGCCTCGTAGAAGGGATAATGTCAATGAAGGGCTATTCCACACTCTCCAAAGTCTAAGAACTTAACACAGTTTAGTGTCATACCCAGAGCGCTTCTTCTTTGGGGAGTTCTTCCCCCTCTGCAGGGGTAAAGTAAGTTCATTTTAAGTACCTCAGACAGGGTCAGTGAACTGTTTTGTTGAATAATGAATAAAACAATTTTTCTGATTTAAACCAATACTGAACTTTTATTCTCGCCTTTTGGTTTATATAACTTCATTCTCAAAAGTAGTTAAACCTTGTAAAATTTCAATATTATTTATAAATTATACCCCAACTTTGAGCCCATCTGTTTAAGGATGCTTGATTTCTATTCTAAATTTATTAGTAAAATATACTGTGACTTTCTGTCCATCTTCGTTACAGTTGATGCTTTTTATGAATTTTTTTTTTATTAAAATGAAAAGGTCCACAAATGAAATTAAATGTGGTACTTTAGGTTTTTGTTTCAGGTTTTATCGTCGTCTTCAGGAGATTAAAAATGGTTAAAGCAGTTTTTTTTTTTTTCTGGCCTTTATAGTGATCATTGTTTTTATAGGATTGAGAATCTTTTTATGTTTGCGAGTGTCCTTTTGAATGTCTGTTAATGTCTGCGTCAATTGTTCGAGAAAACCTTTGACCTCTGCAGATGTTAATTGTTTTTTTTTTTTTTTTTTTTTTTTTTTTTCGTATATATTTAGAAGAGTGTTCTCGAAAACAGAACCAAACTTCACTCTAACATATACACACAGGCACTTACACTGAACTAGAGAGAGAGAGAGAAACAACAACAACAACAACCCTGAAAGTATATATTTATATATGTACATGTATACGAGTGTACAGACACACACGGAGTACATTCTTGTAAATATAAAATAGAAAGAAAAAAAAATGAAAGGGTCAAATATTTTCACGGATAATTAACTCCAACTAGAAATTCACAGACATGAAACCTGGAATTAAAGAATCACAACCCTTTCAAAACAGACTTCATTATAAAAGCCAGGGAAAAATTAACAAAAACAAAAAAACAAAACTGTCCAAACCATTTTTAGTCTCCCGAAGATGATAAAGTCTGAAACAGACGTGGAGCATAATTATCATATTTACCCAACCCCTCCGCTCGGGCAGGATATGACACAAGGTCAATTTTTAAACGGAGTTTAACAGGTTTGAATTCAGTTTTCCTTCTCCTAGACTAGTTGCCTCACCAAGGCTGAAGAACCTCGTCTGTCCTACTATTGACCCATAGCTGGAGGGAGACTAATTGGATTCATACCTTCCCCAAGGGCATTAGTGTTACATTTCCTACAACGATAACCATTACACCACGGGCACCTCATAATTATATGAAATAAAACTCAATCACCACATTCAAATTAATTTACGGACCTATTAATTTTAAAATATTTACTTTTATCTCGTTGGACCAACACACACACACACACACACAAACACACACACACACACACACACACATATTCAAAAAGATATTTTCAAAATAACTCCGTTTATAATGTCGCATCATCATCATCATCATCATCATATCGTGCTGGCAGCACGGATATCCCTGACCCTCTCTCGCCACTCCTCCCTGTCGCATAGTCACATAATACATATGCAACCATTACACATATACGTGCGGAAACATAACGACGACACAATAAAGACGAGCGGACACAGTTCTTTAGAAAAATATAGCTTTCACTTTATTCGAAAGGGTTATTGTGTGAGAGGTGAGTTGGAGACTGAACAAAGACTGCAACATATTGACCCCCAGCTCTTCTGGTTATAACAGCGCTTCTTTCTCGTTCTGCTCGGCTGCTCAACCAGGGGCCTGGTGGCCCAGCTTCTGCTGGGACCTGATTCTCACTCCTTAAACTGCAACAACTGACTCCAAACTAACTCGAACTTCCTGTGGCACCGGGTTATATAATTGTTTGACATCCACCTGTTTCACTGAGCGTCGCATCTGCACTAAATTCAACCCGTCCACAGTCAAGGTTATCCCCCGATATCTTCGACCGGATGCACATGTTATTTACACAGGTGCATTTCTTATTTGACAGCTCGGCCGGGTCGGAGGTCAATATGTTACAATAACTTCACACATGGAATCAATATCAACAATAAAATCCCATTTCTCGGTGTCCTAATAGACACAAGTAATATTGACGGATTTAATACCTCCATATATAAAAAAATACCAACATTAATCCCTGCACCCTCAATTTCCAGGGTGAATGCCTCTTCCGTTATAAAAGAACCATCATGAAGACACTTATTTCAAGAGCTAAAGTACGATCTTCATTAATGAACTTAAAAATAAAACAAACCCTTATTAATTACGAGTTTCCCCAACTACTTCGTCGATATAGTGTTGTATATTGATCTTTGACCCGGCCAAAAATGCCATTCCAAAGTGATGCACCGGAAGTCTGATGAGTTAGAGATAAGATGTGGTAGAGAAAGCCAGCAGAAAGCTGAGCCCACGGGCCTCCGGTTGAGCATCAGGAGAACGAGAACGACACACGGCTATGTCCGGAGGGGCTGGTGAGGTCAATATGTTGCAGTCTTTGTTCGGTCTCCAACTCCCTCTCACACGCAAACGTTACAATAAAGTGAGAGGTATATTTTTTGAAAGAAGTCTTCGCTCGTCTTTATTATTCATTGCGTCAGTATGTATTCAGCATACATATGTATTATGTGTTTGTATAATTAATCATGGTTATTGTATGGCTATATAACAATAGAAATTAAACATTTCACTAATAATACTTAACAACATATCATATACAATACCCTAAACTATAAACAACCAATAAACCTTGATTACAAAAACCAATTTCATAATTACAGTATAACCCGGATATATAAGAGTTGTCAGGCCCGGAGAAGGGGTCTCTTATATCCGGCTTTGGTCTATTGTGTTTAGGTAACACAGGCTCTAATTTGGGATCAGAGAAAATCTCTTATATCCGGGTTACACTGTATAAGATAGATGAACATATATTAAAAAACCTTATCCAAAAAAATGTTCTCCCATCGATCCTAATAAAAATAGATAGATAAATAAAATAAAATAAAACAAAACTTATCATTTACTACAACAAATTTAAAACTTCCAACCTAATTATTTCCAATAACTTTTCCCCGTCCCCTGAACTTCTTGATAGGATAAACGTCGTATATATGTTCAAATGTCCCTTGGGAGACTGTGTCTCCAACGAAAATAATACGTATGTTGGTCTTACCACTACAACTCTTTCAAGACAGCTTACGATGCACCTTAATGATTCTAGCTCCTTAGCCTTATATCTTAAAACCCACTCTATTCCCAAATTCAAATTTCGAAAAATTCTAGTCGAAAACACCACTATAATAACACACGAAATTAATAAGCTCCAACAACAAATCCTTGAAGCCCTACATATAAAAAAACAAAAAAAAAAATAGAATCAATAGAATTAATTTTGAAAATAAAGAAAATATTTTGAAATGCTTTTAGACTTTTTAAAGAAAATATTCTACTTTTTTTTTTTATAATATTGTATTTCCGTTGATAGTGTTCCGTTATAAATTCGTTCGATGTCATCAGCATCTTAGTTTTATCAAACTTTGTATTTATGTAATTTTGTAATGTTACAAAACAAAACACAAGACAAACTAAAAAAAAAAACTCTTTCAAAAATCCAACACTTACACAAACAACCCCTCATAATGGCCTGTGAACGGTCCGAAAGCGCTTCGGACAATTTGGGTAAATTCATCTACCAATTTCAACTTAAAACCAAGACACTTATGAGGAAAGTTGAAAGGATCTTGATAAAATTGTATGGACAAAAAGTGTCTTTATTATTTAATTAAACATGAAAGACTGCTGCCTAATCACACACACACACACATATGCAACAACAGTTGGCTGGGGCTGTAGAATACACCGATTGCATCTCTGCAGAGGGATAAGACCCCCCCCCCCTCGGCCAAGGAGTGTCCTGAATACGACATTAAACAATCTGATGGCGAGGCTCGAGTCTTAGAGATTTGGGGAATATGGAGTACCCTTTCATTGTCATTGCTCATAGGTCCTTCCTGGCCCGGAGTGGTTGCTCTTGATAGGGTTCTGGGTCAAAAAGAACTGTTTGACATTTAAACTGTGTGCCAAAAAATGACTTCTGCTAAATTGAATTTTTAAAGAAGAGAACTGTCCGATCATTTAATTGTGTGTAAACAAATGACGGTCTTATTGAATTATTAGTAATACATTGCACTGAACTGTGTGAAAAAAAGATGAAAAATGTTGAATAGAATTATTAGTGTTAAATAGCAATACTTTCAACTCCTTAACTGTGTAAAAAAATTCTCTGGCTCATTTAAAAATGTTATCAGCAAATTGTGTTTACAAATCATATATTCAATATATGCTTAAAGATTATTTAGCATTAAATAACCTACAATGGTTGATATGCCACGCGACTGTCAAAGGCATGGACAGCTAGCAACAGGGTATCGGTCATATGGAAGTCAGACCTGACTGATAAAATAAAACGTCTTTTTCCAAGCAGCGGTCATGTCGATCACGAAAACTATCCAAGTTAGACGAGCCAGACATGCTGGGGAGGTAAGGAGGAACTCAATAGCGATGCACTTCGGCCGTATCTGCATTAATTGGCAAGCCTTTGAAATTTGTAAACCGATTCACATATTCGGTAGGAATATCTCATCTACTGAAAGCGATATCAACATTCACATAGGAAAGACTACAAATGATAGGTTGTCGATCGTATCAAAATCTGATCTCTCTGATAAAATAAAACGGGATCTCTTCCAGGCCGCAACCGTGTCAGTAATACTGTATGGTTGCACTACCTGTACTCAAACGAAATGCTTAAAGTATAAGCTAGATTTGTTTTTTTCCAAACAGCGGTCATGTCGATACTGCTATATGGAAGCACTAGATGGACACTAATTAAACGTATGGAGAAAAAGCTTGACGGCAATTGCACAAGAATTCTGAGAGAAATATAAAACAAGTTCTGGAGGCAACAACCCACAAAACAGCAGCTGTACGGCCACTTACCACCCATCACAAAAACTATTCAAGTTAGACGAACCAGACATGCATAACACTGCCGGAGAAGTAGGGACGAAATCATAAGCGACATACTTCTGTGAACTCTTTCACATGGACGAGCATAGGCAGAACGACCAGCTAGAACCTATATACAACAGCTCTGTGCTGATACAGGAGGTAGCCTTGAAGACCAACCGATGGATGATAGAGACGGGTGGCGGGAGAGGGTCAGGGAAATCCGTGCTGGCGGTACGACATGATGATAAACCTGATGGGAATAACAAAAGAATGCTGCATATTATTTTCAACAAATCCTAGAAGCAGTATCCCACAAAACAGCAGCTGAAAAGCCACTCACCTCCCATCTCACCAACTATTCAAGTAGGACAAACAAGATTATGTTGAGTACTGCAGGGGAAAGCAAGGACTAACTCATAAGCGACGTTCTATGAATTTCAACACGTGGGCATACTAATGCTGCCCGACAAGCAATGATTTACATATATCAGGTCTGTGTGGACACAGAATGCAGTCTAGAGGACCTGGCTGGAGTGATAAATGACCGGGAGTGAGAGAGAGAATCAAGGGATTCCATGCTGTTGGCCGACTTGATGGTAAGTAGTAAAAAACGCGCACGTTTTAACGGCAATGTTATAACAAGTGATGCGTGCTTTTCTTTTAAAGTATTGATGATCAAAAGGGAAATAATCCTTTTTTATATATTTTTAAAATGTTAATACAGTCTAGATAAAGTTTTAACTCCTTTTAGTGACTCTTTTATATTGGTTCTCTTACGAGCTTCCGTAGAGAAAAATATCATTTTATGAAAAACAAAAATAAATTAATAAAATAAAATAAAATAAAAGCAGATTAGAAAAGTATTATTCAGATAATTTAAACAATTTTTTCTGTCAAGTCTATCTATTCAGCATTTTACATTAAATTACAAAATCCTAGTCACATGGAATGAGGGAAAGAGTTTAATCTACGGATGTCAATTTAAACCTCTAAAATAAAACACAAAAACCTTTTAACTTGATTTCTTTTTCTCTTTTATTACCCACACCTTTAAAACATCAATCGACGAAAACAAATAAAATATTTTAAAAAATGTCTCCAACTGGAATATTGTATCGTATTTTAACTTTTTTCGGGTCGAAAAAAAAAAATATAAGGCATCCCTACGAACAAGTTAGATAAACTGTTATAAAAAAATGTAAACAAAATCTAATTTTCCACGGAATGATCTTTAAAATATGTTAAAATTATTTACCTGCCCCTTCATTAAAAAGTGACTCAAATTTACAAAAGGATCTAGCGGGGGTTGGTGCAAACAGTTTATAGCGATGGGGGATGTGTGGGATTTGAAGATTTTTGAAGGTCAGGGGCTAAGGGCGAGGCTGTTTGCCGTAAGATATCTGACTCCATATTTTGGTTACACTGTTTCACCCCACGTTGACTGGCCGGCGCAATGCCTTGCCAAAAGTCCCAAAATAAATATACAAAAAGAAAAGATAGAAAAAAGATAAGAGGCGAAAACATTTCTTCTATACTTTCCTTTATTTATTGGGTGAAGGGACTAACCAACGCTACGTCTTGGGACGTAGCGTGGTGCCCAAAACACCAGACAGCGAAATGGTGTTGTCGGTTCGATGGACACTGCCAGAAAGAGAAAGATAATATCGTCTCCTTTTTCAAGAGGAAAAATCCTTTTTTCTTTTTACGCATGCGTCATCTCCTTTTCCGTTAGAGACCTCTGGGAGTTTCTTCAAATTTAATAGTTTTCTTTTTATCAATTTATTATTTTTTTAAAATTTAATTTATTTATTTATTTATTTATTCTTTCCCTACAGATGTTGTTATTATTATTATTATTAGGTTTTTTGTTTAAGTTGGTTTTTACGTTGGTTATGTTTGTATTACGTTGGTTGTTATCCCCTCGCTAAATGTTGATGGAAAATAAAGGTGGTGGAGAAGAACGAAGACGTCGTTAGGTTTTATATCAGGGTTTTAATGGCAGCATTAAGTAAAGGGTTTATGCTGGTATGCTGAGAGTCTCGAAGGGAGGAAAGAAGGAAGGAAGCTGTTATAGAGTATCATCCAATTCATTTTCAACTAGGATCCCTTGGTCTTGAAGAATAGACACAAGAGGTCCATAAACTAGATGGCTCTCCTCATAGTGTATGACGCTGCTGCTGCTGCTATTCAAGACCAGACGATAAGACGTCCGTTCCTATTGAGGATTTCTGAGGAAGAGTGTTTCGCTGGCTTTCTTCAATTTTTGATGCTGCTAGGAAAGATGGTTCGGGCTGAATAGGACAAGTCATCCTGATTGGGTAAAAATATTTGGTGATCCTAACGGTCAAATTAAATTACGCGCCAAACAAAAAATACAAGGTTCTTTCTACTACAAGTTAATAAAAAATCTTGTCATCAGATTTCGTGGGAAAATGTCTCTCTTAAGAAAGCTGAACTTATATTGTTTTAAACATCGAAAATTTTATTAAAATCCTGTAATTAGTAGATTTTGGAGGAATTAATAAAATGATGCTTTAGCAGAAAGGTGTTTTCGATATCCGTTATATGTACTAAAAAAATTTTCTTCTTTTTTTTTTTTTTTTTTTTTTTTAAACGAATTAAGAATAATTAAATAAGGTTAAATTGTAGTTTTATTTAAAAAGTCGTTACATCAAAATTATCAGCATCAAAAACAAATAACATTTCACATTGAATGAATTTTGAATATATTTTAAAGATTTGAATTTGTAGGGGGACATGTTAGGTTAGTGGATATTTTTGGTCCACCTGTTTGTAGTTGTATTGTTTATATTTGTTTAGTGGTAAGTTGTTGGTGTTTATGTTTGGAAAAGGCACATGAGGCAAATGAAGTAAATATGTTTAAACGATATGAAACAGCGCGGACAAAAAGAACGTTCAAGACAAAGCGGTACAAACAAACTCAAATTTATATTTCAACAATACATGCAATTAAATATTTCAAACATTAGTGTTCTAATATTGTTCGACATATATTCCTGTATGTGTACTTGTATGTGTGTAATTAACACTAATACTACAAAAAGGACTAAATAACAAAAGTGTCCTATGCGTATTGACTAAGTATTTTCTATAGAATCTTGATAGTGTATATTAGGAGGAACGTGTCTTTTCCCATGTTGCTTGTTTGTTTCTTTTGGTGGTTTGACGAAATTTCTGCTGTTTTTAAAGTTGAAAAAAATCTCACCGAAAAGATGTAACAAGTAAGAGAATGGTTGCATAGCATATACATTTTTGTGGCGGTATACTGCTGTTAGTTGAAATGAGAAAGTGATAGTGTTCTCTCTGGAAGTCACACTGGAGTGTGTGTTGGCCCTGTGAGTGAAAATGTAAAAAAAAAAGAGGAAGAATGTTTGAAGACGAAGTATTTATAGAGAATTCTTGTCATGGAGTAGGCTCCAAAAACGTGGGACGAAATTGAAATGCGGACGTAGTTTTAGGCTCTAATCACGTGGTTTTCCTAGCCAATGGGTTCCCAAGATTGATTGTTTACGTGCGTCGGCCATCATTGTTTCGAGAACAAGTGGCATAACGTCCATTTTAAAATATAGGAGTGTAAGTCCTATAAATTCATCGAAAGTTGATGAGGTTAACTTAAATTTAAAAAGATGTTATTAAAATCTTAAAATACTTTTAAAACTTTTTTGGAATTAAATTAGTATCTAGAAATGTTAATAAACCGATTTATGTAAAAATATTGCTAACATGTAGGTAACCTTATTTTTGTAGCAGTCACAGATCTATTTTCTCTCGCGAATCAATGCCTCCGCCAAGCGATAAATAACAATACTTGAAACCATTCTACTGTATTCAAACCAATGAGCTCTGACTCGTTTAAAAATGTTGCCAACACATAATGACCAATCAGTGGGCAGAGCGGATTGATTCCATCTTCCTTTCAAGAACTATTTTTTCTAGCCCTTTTTGGAAGTCAGGCACTGACAGAGAGCACACGGCCAGCAGAGAAGAAAGACCTCTTTCCTGTAGCCTGCCACGGGACACTCCAGCATTGACGATCTTCACTGAAGATAACGGCTGTTACAGTTACACACTAAAGAAGATACACTGCGGCTACCTGCTACACCCAAAAGAACCTTTCTCACTCTGACACAAGTCTACTTTCTGTCATAAAAATAAACCATTCATTGTTGTTCTTCGGAGAAGTTTTGTTATTTTGTTCAACACTTCATAAATAACTACAAATTGACTTATAGTGTATGTGAACCAAACATATACTAAAGTTTTATGGTATTTAAATCCAAGTAAGTTACAAGTAAAGTTGGCGACTGTAGTCAAGGGCGAACCGAAGGCTCCCCTTTCAATAGCTACTACACCGAAGTGTAGGGGAGAGCGCTACTCCTTTCCCTGAATTGCTCCACTTTACCCTTTATACGTACCTTATAATGTTGAGTGTTAAGCAAAGACGTATCAAGTACCATTTTTAAAGTCTTTGGTATGACACGACCTGGGATTGAACCCCAGTTTCCCGGACCACTGGCGAACACTCTACCCACTAGGCCAAGTAGTAGGTCGAAATTAATGACAAAAGATATCCTACGTTACTTTACAATGTTTTTATAACTTTTTTAACTGTTTTTTTTATTTTTATTTATTTATTTTTTTTACATTTTTACTTAAATATTCAACCCGAACGAAAGGGACAAAACAGGAATTTTCTTAACTGGTTGTTACAGTAGGTTTTGTGAGGATAAAAAATAAATGCAAAAATTAAGTTTCCCAGAAGGCTTTTGACAGCTAAATCGGCGCATGCCTAAAGAGAGGGGCTTTCTGGCACCAAATCACTTTTCTGCTTGTAGGGAGCGTAAATGCCTGCTGAGTCTCGAACTTAGCAGCGCGTTGTGTTTCTCCTACTAGTAGCAGCCTCTGTCAAACGTACCCACTGAACACGGATACACATTACGGACCCTCAACTTATAATTTGCAAAAGATAATTTCCTTATGTTCTTTAAACGCCTGGCCTAGGGAGGCTGTTTCTACATTCGCCATTACAAAATAATCACAACGCCCAAAATGAAATTAGTCTAAGGCAACCTCTATCTTTTTCCTTCCGTTCTTAATTCATTTTTCGAGCTTCAACCAACAATAAGAAGATAACAAGTGAATGGGGTAATAAGAAAAAAGGAGTCTGTATACAAACTTCAGAATATCCCAACAATTAACCACATACCACGAAACAACTGCATAGTTTCAATACTTTTTCGTTTAACATTTTTGTTATTTTAAAAAGATAAATAAAAATATCTAAAAACACCTCCCGGTTTCTTGCTTTAAAATTTTTATTTTCGATTAACAAAAATATTCTTTATTTAAATACATACTTTTCTCCAGGTTAAGTAATAGTTAGTCAAAATCTAATGCAAACTTTAGGTCTCTATCCTTTTCAGAAGAACTATCTGTAGTAATTAGTTATAAGTTATCTCCCCTTATTAGAACTCTTAACCAAAGAAATAGAAATGAGGCATCAGCATTTTTTTCTTAACGGACGGCAGCCATTTTGAAAAACGTATTTAGTTAATAAAATCATATAGTTAACAACCAACATTCTTCGTAATTACCGATTAGAGCTAGGTCCCAATATATTACACTATCTATGTAGAATTATTTCTCTTATAATCTAAAAGAAAATGATATTTTCAATGGAATCATAGTATGAAAACATTTAAATTTTTTTAATTTAATTCAATATTCACATTTGGGGTACTATTTTCTTCCAACAGCTCCCAATTAGAATTTTTTTTCTTTATTTCATGTCAACTTTTAGACTTTTGTCTTATGGCACATACTTTCGGTATATAATATCACATATCCTAACGGATTAGATAGCACCACACGCATGGTGTGGGTGTGATGTAAAGTTTAGTGACCTGAAAAAATCAGCAAGTATTTTTTCAAAGAATAACTGATGCATTATAATATTACTTCATATATAAATGAATTCTGAAAGTTTAATTAAAATCAGATATTTCCTAGATTTTTTTTAATCATGGGTTAGGAATTGTTAGTGTTTGAAAAGCTCATGGCGGCCATGTTATTAGGACCTAATGAATATATACGAAAGGGACAGGATGAAATTGCTCATATGATGTAATTTTCACCGATGACTTTTTACCAATGGGATCCAAGCACTGCAACACCCATAGATGAAGTGTGGGAACAAGTCGAAAAATAAATCTGATTTGGCAACATTCCATGAGAGTTATCTTTGTCAATCTATGAACTTTTCAGCCGACCCTTGTGTATTTGTGTGTGTGTATATATATATATATATATATTGTAGTAGGTACAGAATTTAAATATTGTTTTTAAAAGCGTATGCATGATAGAATATTTTGTTTTGGTCTCTTTTTTTTTCTTTTGTTTTGGTCTCTTTTTTTTTCTTTTGTTTTGGTCTCTTCTCGTCAGAGAATTGTCAGTGACAATCAAGATTATGCTTGAGGAAGTAAACACGCGATAGTGACTAATATATATGTATATATTATCATATTTACCAACCCCTCCGCTCAGGCAGGATACGACAGGTCAATTTCTAAGCGGAGTTTAACAGGTTTGAATTCAGAGTTTTCCTTCTCCTAGACTAGTTGCCTCACCAAGGCTGAAGTCTGTCCTATTTAATTGGATTCATACCTTTCCCAAGGCTATTAGTGCTATGTGAAAATGCAATCAGTCTTGTCCAGGATTTGAACTCGTGTCCATTTCCTACGACGATAACCATTACACCACGGGCACCTTCTTAACACCACAGGCACCTAATCCTAGATATATGTATATATTATGGTGTTTCGATCATCCATATATATCACGAATATAAGCGTTTAGCTTAAAAATTCCTAATTTTAAATTGACCATTCGACTGGGGCTGCAGAATACGTTGACTGCAAGACCTCACACAACCAGTCTTGGATATAACACTAAACCATCTGATTATGAGGCTCCAGTCCTGGAGCTTTGGAGAATGTGGAATACTCCCAGTTCCACTCTAACCTTGAGTGGTTGTACCTGTTAGGGTCATATCTATGGGTCAAATAGAACTGTTTAACCATTACAGTGAGTAAAAAAAATGAGTAATGTTAAGTAAGAATTATAAAAATTTATTTCAGTAGAACAAGACTAACCACGTGTGGAAAATTAACAGCAACTTTGGCGCTTTCGGAGTGGAAAAGGAAGAAGTGGGCCTAGACAATAACGTATCAAGGGCTGCCCCAACCATTTATTTCGTCTACCTTCAAAACATCAGTGCGTGTTCAGCCGGCCTGCGAGACAGAAAAAAAATAATCAGCAGAAAGGTATTTGTCACTAGCTCCGTTGACAAGGAGCTATACAAGAAATTCAACTAAATGTCTACGAAACGGAAAATTCACTTGAATTCAACTGAACAACAAAATCTAAGAATTCAATTATAAGTCAACCTAACGGAAAACTCAACTGAAATTAAACGAAACTTGAAAAATCAACCAAAAATTCAACGAAATCACAAAGATAATATAAAATTCAAAGAGCTTTGTTACTGAACACTCTCTCTCTCAGATAAGTACTCACAAATTACAACAAATTTGCAACACTTCATCCTTCATAGCTTTTCCTTTCTTTTGTTTCTATAATATGAAATTTTTTTTCTAAAACTTTGTCGTTTGTATTAACTTTTTGAATCATTATCCGAACGAAAAAACAGCGGAACATTTTCCCAATAGATTGAAAATTTGGTTGTTTAGTTGCGGGATTTGTATTGTTATTTCCCTTTATTATTAGTGCCCGTGGTGTAATGGTTATCGTCGTAGGAAACGAACACGGCGACACGAGTTCAAATCCTGGACGAAACTCATTGCATTTCACATAGCACTAATACCCTTGGGAAAGGTATGAATCCAATTATTCTCCCTCCAGCTATGGGTAAATAGTAGGACTGACTAGGTTCTTCAGCCTTGGTTAGGCAACTAGTCTAGGAGAAGGAAAACTCTGAATTCAAACCTGTTAAACTCCGTTTAAAAATTGACCTTATGTCATATCCTGTCCGAGCGGAGGGGTTGGTAAATAGGATTATTAGTGTTAAATTGCAACACGGGAAATTTTTTAACTATGTGCAAACATGATTAATCTGTGTATAAACAAATGATTAATATTATATCAGTATTAGCAAAACTCGAAACCATTTCACTGAATGCAAATAAACTGCAATACTTGAACCCATTCTACTGTATTCAAACCAATGAGCTCTGACTCGTTTAAAAATGTTGGCAACACATTATTTGCTTATATATATGAGGTGCGCGTGGTGTAATGGTTATCGTCGTAGGAAATGGGCATGGCGACACGTGTTCAAATCCTGGACGAGACTGATTGCATTTCACATAGCACTAATACCCTTGGGAAAGGTATTAATACAATTATTCTCCCTTCAACTATGGGTAAATAGTAGGGCCGACTGAATTCTACAGCCTTGGTGAGGCAACTAGTCTAGGAGAAGGAAAACTCTAAATTCAGACCTGTTAAACTCCGCTTAAAAATTGACCTTGTGTCATATCCTACTTGAGCGAAGGGTTTGGTATATATATATATATATATATATATATATATATATATATATATATATATATGAGAGAGAGAGTACATTAAGTTTTTTTAGTGGTTGTGGTGAATTGTTAGGAAATTCTGAGGTTTATATTTAACTCTTTTTTTCTTCTTGCCCCATTCACTTTTCTTTTTGTTTGTCGAAGCTGTAAAGGAATTAAGAGGCAAAAAGACAGGCATACCTTTAAAGCCAATTTTGATTTTTGGGGTTCATGACTACTTTGTGGAGTGGAATGTTTTCCTGGACCAACAGAAATAGCCACACTCCCTAGTTGAGGCGTTTGCAGGATATCATGGAATCATTTTTGGCAAATTATAAGTTTGAGGGTTGACCAAGTATCTCTGTTTCTAATGGATACGTTCAGCAGCGGCCGCTACTAGCAGAAGACACAACGCACAGCCGAGAGAAAAAGGTGCGTCTGTCTTAGTGGAGGTAGTAAAGGCTTCTGAGAAAGAGTTTCTCTTTGGCGCCAGGAAACCCCTCTTTTGCTTCCTTGGGAAACTGTTACTTTTGCATTTTTTTAATTTATTATTCACTCCCTTTAATTCGAGTGAATGTCCGAGATTAGCTACCACCCATGAATAAAGAAGCCCGGATGGTACGTAGCCGAAACGTCGTAAAAATTAACACGGGAAATAGGTCACTTTACAAAATAAACAGATGAATAAATAGATAAATAAATGGGGGAAAAAGATGTTTGAATAAAAGAAATTGGAGAAGGTGAGACGAATAAAAAAAAAAAAAATTAGATGAAGACCCCCCCTCCCGCAAAAAAGACAATACACACACACACACACACACACACAAAATTGAAGGAGAAAGAATAAATAATGGAAGCTGAAGAAAGACAAAAGCGGAAGAAAATTTTTTTTTTTTTAAATGAAAGACTTGAAACACGAAGAAAATTTAAATGAAAGAACGTGAAGAATTTTTTTTTTTTTTTTTTGTTAAGTCTCCACGATATTTTTTGTTTATTCCAGACGTTTCTCAGATGTCTTCCGGTCCCCCTTACCCCCGCCCAAACTGAACAAGAATCTTTAATTGTGTTTCTCTCTGACATTTAAATCATCGTTTGGATTTCTTCAAATTAAATATGGCTGAGCCTGGCAGAAGTTATCAAACCCTTCTTTTCACTCCTCTTTCTTCTGCCCCCGAACCTTCCTCCTTCTATTCATCTGCCACCATCATCACTATTATCATCGTAACAAAATAACGAATATTATATTGTGAGAAAGCCTTTTGAAAATAACAGTTCTGATAAAAAGGCTACCAGTATCATTACAAACTCAAGTGTTAATAGTAATATCGTGAACTACAAATAATTAAATTCATATTATCATGACATCATTATTGGAATGCTTGGAGATAGGGAAGATGTTTATTCGAGTCCCCACGTTCCCAGGACTAATATTAGTATCAGTATATTCGTGAAATACTTACTCACTGGTCAGCCCAGTTGGTTGGAGCTGTAGAATACAAATATTGCATTTCTACTGAGTGGTAAGACCTCTCACCAACGATTGTCCTGGATATGACATTAAACAATCTGATTGTGAAGCTCAAGAAATACTGGAGCTTTGAAGAATTCGAAGTACCCATTCATTGTCATCGCTCCCAGGTGTAGCAGCACCTGATAGGGTCCTTTCTCTGAGTCAAATAGAACTGTTTGACATTGAAACTGAGCGCAAACAAATGACTCATGCTAAATTGAATTGTTTAAAATAGAACTGCTTACTCATTTAACTGTGTGTAAACAACTTACTGATGTTTAATTGAATTGTTAGTGATACATTGCAATACTTGGAACCATTTAACTTTGTGGTCTTATATTTTCAAATCCACCTCTCTCTCTCTCTCTCTCTCTCTCTCTATATATATATATATATATATATAGGAAGAGGATTTGGCATTAAATAACATTCAAGGATTGATATGCCATAAAACCAAACCAATCACTCTCTGCTCCTAGTCGTGGGGAGACGTTACTCATGTAGCTTGTCTGGGGCAGAAATACCCTGTGTAGCCTATTTCTCTTCAAGTCTACAACTGGCTTGAATTTAGTTTTCCTTTTCCTAGACTGGTTGCCATATCAAACTTAAAGATTCCAGTCTGCTCTACTATTTACCCATAGCTGGAGGGTGAATAGTTGGATTCATACCTTTCCCAAAGGCATTAGCACTATGTGAAATGTAAACAGCTGAGTTCATTCTCTATGGAGATAACTGTTACGCTACGAGCGCCTCCATAATATGCTAACACTGATATCCGTGATATACCAACACGGAACCAAACAGAAAGACAACCCCACCTCTTTTACAGTTACATTTAACCTTTTATGTTACATACTGAGTGGAACCTGGTCATGGCAGCTAACCGACCAATGTGGGGCCCACCGTTGGTATCGTGTTGTTAGACACAGTTTTGCTTGGGTTGACTGCGTCGGTGTTCTTCAAAACCATCCACTCCTCTGCCTACGTTGTGTTTTAATCCCAGAAGGTGAGATGATCATTTGATGAAGTCAGAGAAGTGATGAACAGGTCGACGGTCAGTAGTTACATCAAAATAATTGACCAACGCACACACAAGTCATCCTAGGTTAGAAACATAACTCCTTTCGTTTATATCACTTATTATATAGTGGTTTTAACCCTTTCCATTACTGTCTTAGTCGAATGACACTAAACTATGCAACTCAGTACAAAGCGAAGTCTTTAATATTTGCAGTCTGGCCCAAGTCTCTGGGTTCGGGAGGTCTCTCGAATCAGCGTAGATTCCAACAGCGGTGGTTGTTCAACAGCTTTTTTGTCAACTGCTTTTGGTTCTGCAACACATCTATAAACGGTCTAGTAGTAAGTGAAGTCTTTCATATTCGAGGACTGGCACGAGGTCTCTTGTACAGGAAATCTCGCAAAGCGACCTGGATTCCCACAGCGGTGGTGGAAGACTGCTGAGAAAATTCACAGTGTTCAACCACCGTGAGAATTGGAAGGGGTGTGGCGGTTTCAGTTACTACTTCATCCTTAATATCAATTTTTCCATTTTCTTTAGAACAGTTTTTCCAAAATTATGGAATTGTCTAACCCCTTTTCAGTGGTCAAAGGGCTGGATCCACTCTTTGAACTCCAGCCTATTTTAATTTGTATTTCTCAACTATACCTGGCCCCAGCAGGGGTTTTAAAACTCGCTTATTCCTCCCATTCTCTCTCAATAAATATTCGACTGAGCCCTCATTCCTGTTTGTCTTTGGAGATGAATTTGATTTTTAAAAATGTGTCGGCAAAGGGTAGACGTTAAAAATTATCAGCGATCGATATTTTCTGATTTGATCGGATACCCAACATTTTTATAATGTAAACAATCCTGCCTTTTCATAAATAACCCAGATGGCCTTTTCAGCCTTCCAAGTCATTTTTACCTATTTTTTTAGTCTCCAAGTATTTTCTTTGTTCAAATGATATCAAGCAAATTTTTTTTTATCAGATCTGCTTGGTCACTTTTTAATGAAAACAAATGTTCCGTTCTGACAATCTCAGAAAAAATCTAGATTTTTTTTTCTCAATATAAGTAAGTAAAGTTGGCGACCATAGTCGAGGGTGACCCGAAGGCTCCCTTTTCGATAGCTACTATACCAAGGTGTAGGTCAGGGCGCTACTCCTTCCCTGGATTGCTTCACTTTACCTTTGATCCGTACCTTATAATGCTGAGGGTTAAGCAAGGAGGCATCAAGTACCATTTTTTTGAGTCTTTGGTGTGACTTGACCAGGGATTGAACCCAGGTCTCCCGAGCCATTGGCGAACTCTCTAACCGCTTGGCCAACGTCCGGTTTCTCAATATATGTTTGTCTAAGTTATTTTATCTTTTGGTTTTCCAAATGTTTTCTTAGTCCAATACGTTAGATTTTCACAAGAGTACGACCCTTTCTTTTTACTTAGGCTGCTTGCTTTTAACGGATTAACCCACTCCATACTCCAGTGTCATAATAATATACATGCAATATTGTTGGAAGAATTCACATACGTGTTTCTTGACAGAATTATACAGATATTGTTCCATGCACAAGGAGTACGGTTTCAGAATAAAAGAAGGCTTACTTGGCAGGTGTCATTAATATAGATAGTTGACTTTACCGTTCCCTGAGAGAGTAAGAGATAACATCTTAGCTGTTCAAAGAACATAGCCAAATAGCGGTCCAGATGGGGTTTCAGGACTATCATGTGACATGCGACGGATATGTCAATTATCTAAGGGAGATTATCATTTAATGTATCTCTTAATAGCTGGAAGGATAATAGATGGCGTGACAGTTTAATACAGAGCTATCAAATTTGATATGTATATTTATTGATTCCGGAAAAGATTTTAAAGTAGAAAATGTTTATTTCACATCAAGAAAGGTTCTTTTACGATAAACAAAAATCTGCAGGACACCATTTTGCAGCAAGACTTAACTAATCGTGCAAAATTCTAATTTTATAACTTTTACTGAAAAATGAACTAAAATTCAAAAAATCCTTTTTTAGAAAAATTAACATATTATTCCTATTTATTTGAATATTTCTCATTAGGTTCATAGTTTTTCACGATGGTTTAGTTTGGTTTCTTTGTTTTATGCTATATCAAGTTTCGTGGGTTATTTCAAGCCAAAGCAATCCTTATAGAAGAACAGTAGTGGTATTATAGCCGAGGGAATTAAGCGGGGGGTGTTATATCTTACCCAAGAGTATCAGTCCGAAAGTTCACGTAATAGCTCGACTGGAGTTCGAACTCGTATGTCACAGTCAAGCACAGTAGCCACTACACTATGGGAATTCCCCGATACTATTGGAGCAGAGCAGGTATAAAACTTTATCGTGTCCATAATTCTGCTAATTATACGTTGTGCATTCAATAAGTTTCCAGACCTTTTTTTATACAGGCATTTAAGATTGTCGTAGACTTTTGAAAATTCACTATGTTATTGCTATACATCTTGTGAGATGACTGACAAATGTTTATGATTTCAGATTCAAATGAACAGCTACAGCAGCAATTGGAATACACCCTACTAAAGCCTGATTATCACAGCTGGTGAATTTCAAAAATGCAATCTGACACTTTAGAAGAACGATATGCAATAAAATTGTGTTTTAAACTTGGAAAAAAAAATGCCACAGAAACGTATGGAATGCTTCAGACTACTTTTAGAGCATCTTGCATGAATCGAGCATCAGTTTTTGAGTGGCATAAGAGATTCATGAAAGGCAGGGAGTCTGTGAGGGATGATGGGAGGTGTGGGAGGAGTAATGAAGTCAATACACCAGAGTTGATTGGCCAAAGGTTTAGGGTTAGAGTTACTATGTTGAGGATTTAAGGGAGTTCAGGAAGAGATTCCACTGGAAGAGGCGAGCACTCTTCAAATCGGGTCCGTGGCATTTCCACCAGGATAATACACCAGTCCACAACTCCATCCTTGTCACAGACTATTTGACCATGATGGGCATCAAGACAGTTCCCCACCCTCCCTATAGTCTAGACCTTGCTCTCTGTGACTTTTGCTTATTCCCAAAGCTCACAGGCTGTCGTTATGAGACAATTGAGGAGATGAAAGAGGCTGTGACGAAGGTCATTGACCCGCTCACACAAAAGGTCTTTCATGGGGCCTTCCAGAAGTTGTTGGAACGGTACAACAAGTGCATTGCAGCCAGAGGAGATTTTTTCGAAGGGAACTAGAGTTTCATGTGTGTACTATCAATAAAAGTGCCCATACGAAATAAGTCTGGAAACTTATTTGATGATCCTCGTAAGTCTATTATTTCAAGTTTCATCTGCTTCACATAATCTTCAGATTGAAGTGTGAAAAAGGTGGCCAATCAAGCGTCAATATAGCGTGTGGAATAGTCACATGATTAGATGTTCGTTCACATGGCATTTACACGAAAAAAGATTAAGTGTTAGTCCACGAGACATTCAAACGAAGATAAAGTACGGGATTAATTAGGGCCAGGTCGTGGATTACACAGGAAATATTTGTTAATATGTCTATATTTAGGTATTAATTCGCTTCTTTTGTTTTGTGATTTGTTTTCAGCATATATCTATCTATCTATCTATCAAGTCCTTGTGGTGTAGTGGCTAGCGTGATGGACTGTAACATCATAGATAGATTTCTTCAAACTCATTCACTATCAGTTCCAAAAATTCTTTCTTTCTTTCAGCCTAGTCGGCTGGGACAGGAGAATAGACGCCGACTGCATCTCTGCAGAGGGTAAAACATCCCGCCCCAGCGAGTGTCCTGATATGACATTATCTCATCTGATGGTGAGGTTCTAGTCCTAGAGCTCTGGGGGAATGTGGAGTACTCCTTCATTGCAATTACTCCCGGGACCACTTAGACCTGGAGTGCTGGTTATGCGTCTACTAGATCTGTTTAATCATTTACTACACACCCTGTTAAATGCTTTCAAGTAAACAAATGACCATTTAAGTAAATTTCTAGTATTAGATAGCAGTGCTTTAAACCATTTGTCTCTGATTGCAATACTTGAAACCATTTAACAGTATGCAAATAGAATTATTAGTATTAGAAGGCAAAACCTGAAAATATTTAACTGTGTGCAAATAGAATTATTAGTGTTAGCAATACTTGAATTGCCCAGTCGGTTGGGGCTGTAGAATACACCGACTGCTTTTTTGCAGAGAGGTAAGACCCCCCCCAACCTGGAGCTTTGGAGAATGAGTAGTACCCCTTCATTGCCATCGCTCCCAAATCCACTCTGGCCCGGAATGGTAGCACCTGATAGGCTCCTATCTATTGGTCAAATAGAACTAAACTGTTTACTTATGTTAAAGTGAATTGTTTGAAATGGAACTGCTTTTGTATGCTAAACTGAATTGTTTGAAAAAGAACTGTTTTCGACATTTAACTGTACTTACGCTATACTGAATTGTTTGAAATTGAACTGTTTTGATATTCAACTGTGTGTAAACAAAAACTATTCTTATACTAAAATGAATTGTTTGAATTAGAACTGTTCGACTAAACTGAATAGCTTTAAATAGAAATACTTTTGATAATTAAACTGTGTACTTAGCAAAACTGAATTGTTTAGAATAGAACTGATTATTTGTATAAAAATGGATTTGGCATTAAATAACCTACAATGGTTGAAATGCCATAAAACCCAACCCAACCAAACCAATACTTGCAAAAAAATTAGCTCTGGTTCATTTAAAAGATAATGTTACTAACAAACTATTCTCTTAAAAATCATGTATACAGGCATAAATAGGATATGGCATTAAATAACCGCCAAGGGTTGAGAGACCATTAAACCAAATTACCTTACCTAACCTTTCTTTCTTTTTCAACATACTCCAATGACTTATGTCACCATCTTAAACTCACAAAGCCAAATTACCAATCCACACGTAAATAATCTCGTTCTTCGTGACATCAATTATAGTTAGTAATAACAATTTACTGTGAGGTTTCAAGATTCAAAACAATATCAGTGTGTGCTGGGAGGTTGTTGTTTTTTTTTTTTTTTTTTTTTTTTTTTTTTTTTGAGTCATTCTATACATTTCAATAATTAGATGAGTCAATAATTGAACATTCAAGAAGAAAAGAATTAGAACATTTTGAATATCAGACTGAAAAGAGCGTTTTATTACAATTTTTTTGCCAGCCCTACAAACCTGCGAGTTAAAAAGCCGACAGAAATATTAGGGGGAGTCAAAAGTTTTGCAATATTTTGATAGGTGCAAATTTGTGGCAACCGGCTCTTTGGTCAAGTGGGTCTGGGAGACCTGGGTTCAATCCCAAAACCAATGCTATTGAGTGTGAATTGTGACGCTCGCAGGAAGTAGGTGGGTGTCAAATTGTTATATGACCCTGGCGACAGGAAGTTGAGATCGGTTGGAGAGAAGATGCTGGAATGAGAACCATGTTCCAGCAGAGGCTAGGCCCCCAGGCCCCCGGTTGAGCAGCCCAGAAGAACGGGAAAGAAAGGCTGTGATGACCAGAAGAGTGGGGGTCAATATGTTGTAGTTCTGTTCAGTCTCCAACTCACCTCTCACACAATAATAACCTTCGTAACCCTTTCGAACCCTTTCAAATAAAGTGAGAGGTATATTTTTCTAAAGAACTGTGTCCGCTTGTCTTTATTGCATCGTTATGTTTTTGCATGCATACGCGTATGTTTAGTTGTTCATGGTTGTGACTATACAACACACTGTGTGCAAAGAGCTTAGGCTCGTTTGAAAATATTTTTTAACAAAACGTATTTACAAATTATATATATTTAATTTATATGTATGGTGAAGATTTGGCAATAAATAACCTACAATAGTTGAAATGCCATTAAATTCAACCAACCTAAATAATCTAATCTTGTTTGTTTAAGGTATATTTATGAAGCCAGAATGTTCAGCAATTAAGTAGGAAATGTTTTGTGTCTTATCTGTTAGTTGTTTATTTACTGCTAAATAAAATATTAAAAAATTAATTGAAAATCCACTAAGAGGGCTAATGACATAATTTTGGTCAGGGTGGTTGCTGCGGGTATTTTATTTCATACAAGTCAGTTAATATGTACCACAGACCAATAGGTTCTATTCTTTGTGAGTTTTTTTTTTTTTTTTTTTTTTTTTGCACCAGTTCTAACTGGTGGCCTTCACTGGGGAAAGTCTTCTCAGTTCTTTGGGACTCTTTTCAGCGTTCCAGCCGATCTAATATTCGCATTACTGTCACCTTCAAATTTCATCACTTTTTATGTCCTTTAGCAAGGTTCTGGTATTTATCCAGCTTTTTGCTGTCTTTTACTTTTACTCTGTGGTCCGTTGGAACGATGAGTCATTAGTATTGGTTAGAATGGTTTGAAACCATATATCTGTGTGCAAACAGGTAATTATAAGTGTGACACTGTGGCCATTCATTGTGTTGGGTGTGTGTGTGTGTGTGCGTCGGTCAGAGAATCTCTTTGTCTGCTTTGGCGCGAGACCCACATAAAGGCCTGAGCTCGAGATCTCCCACGAGACCGGAAAGGGAGGAGGAAAGGAAGGTCCGAGAGAAGACAGAGGCTAAGTTGACGAAAGACGACGGAGAGAGGCGGTTGACAACAGTCAGCAGAAGGAAGCAGGAGAAGATGGGAGCAGGGCAGAGAATATAGTCAACAAGAGTAAGCATTCCTAGTTGCTTTTGTAGAAGTTTCGCGAAAAATACACGCCGGCGATAGTCTACAGATGCACGGGGAATGCAAGGTGTCACAAAACTCCCTTTCTTGCGCTTGGAGCTGACCCAAGTCTATATTATTCGTTTGTTCTTCCTTCTACTCTCTCGGTTGTATTTTGTATGGACGTTGGGAAATGTGAAATACTCCTGGTTGGAAATGAAAAAGAAAAACCACTAGATGAATCACTGGCCATGATAGTATTAGTTTAAAGAAGTTGATAAGTCGGGGTTGGCTGTAGGGGAGTGTCACATAATAATAATAATGATATAAACACTAACCAGAACCAATGATATAAGCCAAAGGAGCAACGATTTTCTGGGACTTTGATATCCCAACTGATAAAAAAAAGATCAATAGACCAGATATAGAGGTTAAGGACTATAAAAGAAAAATGTCTTCTAATTGATATGTCAGTGCTAACAGATTCGCACTCAATTCAACCCCTCGACAGTCAAGGTCACCCCCTGATATCTTTGACCGGATGCACCTGTTATTTACACAGGTGCATTTCTTATTTTGACTGCTTGGCCGGGTCGGAGGTCATA
The DNA here is from genome assembly GCA_963585895.1 of Sepioteuthis lessoniana. Lineage (NCBI taxonomy): Eukaryota > Metazoa > Mollusca > Cephalopoda > Myopsida > Loliginidae > Sepioteuthis > Sepioteuthis lessoniana. The sequence continues at coordinate 41,647 of CAUZXS010003488.1, forward strand.
TGTGGGTGTTAGAAGAGAAAAGAAAAAGAATAAAATAAATGAATAAAAATAAAATGAATTTGAAAAAATGCAGCTGTTCCTTGAAACCTCTGGTAGGAAACAAGAACGATTCATGCCGAAAGAAAGGTGCTTACGGACACTGAAGAGAAATTCTACCACTTCAGTCGAACCCCTGATATTGGAGAAACTTCCTCCTCTTAGCTGCTGGCAGGTAACGCACGTGTTCGCCCAAAACTCGGACTTTGTGGTAAGGTCACTTCTCCTGTTAGAAGCAGCCTCTATTAAAAACATATACTGGACATACCACAAACCTCAACGTCATAAATCCACCGAAAATGACTCTTAAAATATTTAAACACCTTGTCTGGAAGACGCGACAATATTTACAGGTTTCAGGAGGAATTTCCTAACCCACAGAATCATCGTTAAAGCCCAAAATAAAGTTTGACTTAAAAGGTATCTTGGTTTCTTTCCTTCTTTCCTTCCTTCCTAAATTCTCTCGCAGCCTTCTACAGACAAAGTAAGAAGAAAGGAATCAAATATAAAAATCAAAATTCACCGACCAACACCACGAAACCAACGAAACAAAACCCCCCACAAACCTTCTTTATTTCCCAAACATATCAGTCAAAGAATATAATAAAATAAGTGAATACAAAGATATGAAAATAGAAATTGAAAAAATGTGGTACCCGAAAGCTACCACCGTGCCAGTAATAGTAGGAGCACTGGGTATGATCAAGAAAGGGTCAGATAAACACATTAACAAGATGCTTGTAATGAAATACAAAAAATTGCACTTTGTGGAATTGCTCATCTCCTTTAGAGAGTACTAACAATGTGATCGAAAAATATCACCCAAAAGAGGAAACGAAAAACCTAAATACATTGAATACATCTAAAAACTACATTCCTTCACTCTGGTTTTTAGGTGAAGACCCAGTAAAGAATTCTATGATAATAATAATAATCTGCTGAAAAGAGAACTTTGCCGTCCAGATGGGTCACAGATATTAATAAAAGAAAGCGAAACGAGCGGTAAATACTTAGATCTTGCCAGAGAACTAAAACAAAACAAAACAAAAAAAAAACAACAACAATGGAACATGAAGGTGACGGTGATATTAACTGTAATTGGTGCACCCGGAACAATCTCCAAGGGCTTGGTAAAGGAAGAGGAAGACTTAGGAATCAGGGAACAAGTCAAGACCATCTAGACCACAACATTATCAAGATTGGCCAGAATACTGAGAAGAGTCCAGGAGACGTAAGAAGACTTGTCACTCAGATTCTAGTGAAAAAACTATCAGCTAACGCTGGTTTAAAAAAAAAACTCACAAGGAATATAATAATAAAGGTATGGAACATGAAGGTGACGGTCATACCAATTGTAATTGGTGCACTCGGAAATATCTCCAAGGAAGTGGAAGACTTATGAATCAAAGAACAAGTCAAGACCATCCAATTTACAGCATTAAGATCGACCAGAATACTGAGAAGATTCCTGGAGACTTGAGGAGACTTGTTGTCATTCCAGTGAAAGACCATCCGCTAGTGCTTGATATGAAAAGCTCGCATAATGATAATCATTTTTCTCGTCAGGACCACAGACGGAAAATAAAAGAAAGCAAAAAAAAAGGAAAAAAAAGACAAATACTTGGATCTGGTCTAAGAAGTGGGAGGCTGTGAAACTTGACGGTGATCCCAATTGTAGTTGGAACCCTTGAAACAGTCTCCAAAGGTCTTGAAAAAAAAACTGGGGTAACTGGATATCTGAGAGAGAATGGAGATCATCCAGACTACAAAGTTGTTGAGATCAGCTAGAATACTAAAAAGAGTCCTGGAAACCTGAGGAAATTTGCTCTCACTTGGATTTCGATGAAAAAACTATCAGATAAAACTTGCGTGAACATTTTACAAGTACGGAATAATAATATCTGGACCTTGCCAGAGAGTTAAATAATTGTGAATTATGAAGGTGACAGTAATATCAGTCACAGTCGGAGAACTCGGAATAATTCCCAAGAATCTAGAAAAGAGAATAGGGCAACTAGAAACCCGAGGAAAAATTGTGACTTTCTACAACATTGTTGATATCAGTAATAATAAGCTGAAGAATCCAGTCTACAGCATTATTAAGATTGGCCAGAATACTGAGAAGAGTCCTGGAGGCTTGAGGCGTGGTCTCCGCGATAAATATTACCAAGGCCTGTCACATGATTAAAGTTAAGTTGGTGACGTCACTATCAGTGGATATCTGTTTTATTTACTACACGGCGTCTTTCAGCGTTGACTCAGTTTCAGAACAAAACATGCCTTAGTTCATTGTTTTTCGTTTCCAAAAAGTAAACATTTATTAGATAAATGGAAACATGCCATTAAAAGGGAGAATTTTACCCCAAGTGAGTAGTTAAAATTTTAATCACCATTTCAAGAGGCGCTAAATTCAAAATTTGTCGTAGAACAATAAAGTAGTTTTAAGATTTAAACTGAAGCCGAAAAAACTTTTTAAACATTATATTTTCTAAAAACGAAAATTTTGTCTTTAAAACCGTGTTTATTTACAAACACGACCGACAGTCAGAGATGTTTATGTTTATATTTTCTTATAAATTATTGTTTTTCTGAATTTTAATTAAAATTAATAAAAACCAGTATAAATCAAAACATGTCTCTTTTCTTTCTTGTTACATTTTTTAAAGTTTTACAATCTTTATTTAAAAAAACGACTTTGTGATTATAGTTCAACGTTGTCATGAAGCGAGAGATTCATAGATCCACTAACGTGACGTCACATTTGATCGAGCAGGCCTTGGTATTAGCGACGGCCACGCTTGAGGTCACTTGCTGTCACTCAGACTTCAGCGAAAAACCATCAACTAACGTTGATGTGAAAAACTCGCTTGAAGTAAAATAATAATGATAATAGTAATTAAGACTAAAAAAATAGCAGATGTAGACTGTTGGTTGGTTGGATTTAATGGCATATCAACCTCTATAGGTTATTTAATGCTAGAGCCTTTTTGCACATATATATATGATTTGTAAATGCAAATGTTTAGGTTAGTGATGGTTGGGTTTTATGGCAAATTGACCACTTAAAGGTCATTGAGTGTTAAATTTTGATATGTATGTGTGTGTGTATATATAAATGTCAAAGGTTTTTGTTTGTATAAACTTGATGGTTGAAGGTGTTGGTAACATAGTCTATATCTTTAATAGGAGGCCAATTGTTTTTAAGAAGTTGATTATGTTTTTGAGAGCAATTTTTTTTAAATAGTTCCTTCATGCTGTTCGCCCTGTAAAACTTTTTCCTGGTGTGGTTTAGTTTTGTGCATTCTATCAAAATGTGCAAGATTGATGTAGACTGTGGTGATAGACAAAACAATCAATCACATAATAAGCGAATGCAGCAAACTAGCGCAAAAGAGTATAAGACTAGACATGACTGGGTTGGCACGTGATCTACTGAGAATTGTGCCAGAAGTTTAAATTTGACCATATAAACAAATGGCATATGCATAACTCAGGATACGCCCTGGAAAATGGGACGTACAAAATTCTCCGGGATTTTGAAATACAAACGGATCATCTAATCTCGGCCAGACGACCAGACCTTATGATAGTCAACAAAAAAAAAAAAAATGAGAACCTACCGAATAGTGGACGTTTTGGCTGACCATAGGGTAAAACGGAAAGAAAGCGAAAAGAGAAGTATCTAGACCTTGTTAGAGAATTGAAAAAAATATGGAACATGAAAGTGACGGTGATACCACTTGTGAGAGGTGCGCTCGGAACAGTCACCAGAGGATTGGTATAGGTACTGGAGAACTTGGAAATAAGAGGATGAGTGGAGACCATCCAAACTACAGCATTGTTGAGATCAGCCAGAATACTTAGAGTCCTGGAGACTTGAAGGGACTAGCTGTCATTCAGACTCCAGTGAAAAACCATCAGCTAACGCTGGTGTGAAAAAATCAAACGAGTAAAATAATAATAGAAATCTGGGAAGAATGTGATAGATTTAAGATAACAAGCTGACCAAGGTAGGATGATAATAAAGAAAGGTTGGTTTTCTGACATTAAAATACTAGAAATACATCACTGATAAATAAGGAATCAAACCAACAAATCCTAATACAATAAGCGAGACGCTAAATACTAACAAACAAGAACCCTCTAACCGAATTTAAACGCACAATAATTGTAATCAAAACACCATTCACCCAAACCACAGTAATACAAGAAGAGATTATAAAGAGAATTATATCTGAAAAGAAGACTACATTACCATCTCTAAGAAATCAAGACTGGAAAACAGTTCAGGCAGAAACTGAAAAAATAAACAAATTATTAACGCATATTTCAACGAACAACATCACATAATTAAACAAACTAATCTATGCAGAAGCGAAATTAGTCTGTGCTAAAATCGGTGTTCCCTTAAAGAACACAAACAGAAACTCAAAACCTGGACAGGGAATTACTCTGGAAACATCGATAAGAAATTATAAGATTGAATAAATACGCAGGAATATATTGGGACGAAAAGAAAAAAAAAAAGCAACACAACAATTAAAACAAACGATACAACTCATGGAAATAAATCAAAACGTATTGGCGAAAGAAGGAAAGCTAAAAAGATATCGAGACAGGATCAGACAATACAGACATTCCAAAAGCACAAAAAAAAAAAAAAAAATTCTACTTGCAAGTAAGAGAATACACGAAGACATACCAACAACTGGATGACAAAGAAACAAACCAATTTTGGTGCAAAACATGGAAACGAAGAGAACATAACAAAAAAGCCGAAAAATTATTAGAAAACAGTTAGTGAAATCCAAAACCACTCTTTGCCTAGTCGGCTGGGGCTGAGAATACACTGACTGCACCTCTGCAAAGGGGTAAGACCCCCCCAACGAATGTTCTAGATATGATATTAAATAGTCTGATGGTGAGGTCCCAGTAATGATGGGGCCTTGGGGAATACGAGCACCCCTTCATTGCCATTGCTCCCAGGTCCACTCTCGCTCGGCGTGGTAGCACCTGATCGGGCCCTATCTATGGGTTAAATAGAACTAAAGGCATATTTATGCTAAACTGAATTGTTTGATTAAACTGAATAGCTTGAAATAGAAATGTTTTTGACAATTAAACCGTACTTGCATTTAAACTGCGTGCTTATGCTTAACTGAATTATTTGAAATAATACTGTTTTTTGACATTGTAACTGTATTTACACTAAACTGAATTGTTTAACATAGAACTGTTTTGACATTTAACTGTGTGTAAACAAAATCTGTACTTATACTAAACTGAATTAGCTGAATTAGAACTGCTTGACTAAACTAAATAGCTCGAAATAGAAATGTTTTTTTTACAATTAAACTGTACTTAAATTTAAACTGCGTGCTTATGCTTAACTGGATTATTTGAAATTGAACTGTTTTTGACATTGAAACTGTACTTACACGAAACTGAATTATCATATATAACTGCTTGAATAGTTTGAAATAGAAATGTTTTTGACAGTTAAACTGTGTAGTCATGCTAAACAGAATAGTTTTAAATAGAACTGATTATTTACATAAGAATGGATTTGGCGTTAAATAACCTACAAAAGTTGATATGCCATAAAACCCAACCAACCAAAACCACTCCAACACTCACATGAACACAACGACAAAAACATATCAAATATCAATGAGGGGTCAAGCAGATAAAGATAAAACACACTCAAAGAAAAAGAGAAGATGACCTCTATATAAACTCATAACCAACTGAAAATCATTTAAACTGCAAACAGGACTGAGTTCATGTCTCATTGAGTAACCCAATAACTAGGCCTTGTGCCATATATGTTCTCTGACGAAAGCAACAAACTGGAAACATGCACGCATGTAAGAACCAAATAAATAAAAAAATTCTAAAAAATATAAATCTCTTCGTGGACCTACCTATATATATATATATGTGTGAGTGTGTGTAGTGGATTCTTGTAAATAGAATCATATCAGGATCAACTAGATGGAACTGAATAACTGATGGTTCTGATTAATTGAATACAGTAAAAACTTTTCACTTAAGAGATAATTTGAGAAATTGTTCGGAGTAAGGAAAGTAACTTAACCAGAATACGACACGTTATATTTTTGAGAGTTGGGTTGTTCCACATTTAACTTGAGTGACGAGTTAGAATATTTAATCGACAGTTGTTTCGAGAACTAAACAATTTTTATCAATTCTATAAAATTTTATTCAAAGATGTTAATTAGGTATCTGTTTGTTCTAAATAAGCCAGGTAAATTGTTAATTTTGTTCCCACAAAATTTGTCCATTGTATGGTTGGTCCTAATAAACAGTGGTCCTATTAAGCAGAATTCACAGTATATCATAGGGATTAAAAAGAAAGAAAAAAATTTTTAAAAGTAAGGAGGCCTCTGACTGAAAGTGAAATGGGTGCATGCCTAAAAAGAGGGTCTTCTTAGTACCAAAGAGAAATTCTTCTTCAGTAAGCTTTCACGACTTTTGCTATCTTTTCTCTCTGCTGATGATGGGAATAGCATGCGTCTATTGAGCAACGGCTTAGCGGCAGGTTTTTCTCTCCTGCTAGCGGCAGCCGATGCAGAACACACCCACCAGACACACGACGAACTTCAAACTTATAACTCACCGAAAATGACTGATATATTTCAACGCCTTGTCTGGGAAACGCGACTATTTCTATTGGTTCAGGAAAACATTCCCACACCATAGAATCATCGTAAAGACCCAAATAATATTTGAATATAAAGGTATCCCTGTCTTTTTCCTTCCGTCCTTAATTCTCTTACAGCCTTCACAGTCAAAAGAAGACAAATGAATGGGGTAAAAAGAAGATGAAAAATGAGTCAAATACGAAACACAGAATTCCCTATAAACCAACAATTAATCTCAACCACGAAACAGACACTTCTTATGTCTCATAGTATATTATACTCTGAGGTTATATGCGGGAGGGTTCAACTAGTGTATATTTCTGTCTGGGTTCCGTGGAGCCAGGAGAGGTCTGTGAATTTCTGACGTTCTTCGCCCTTCAAAAAATTAATTTCATTAGCTGATTAGACTTATCATTGCTTTGTATAAAGTATCGTTATTTGGTCTTTCTGATGTACAGATAATAAAGTGGTTACTTATGTTTACCCAAGCTCATATTCAGTCTAAGATTAGCCATGAGATTCAATTACTCTTTCATAATTATACGCCAAAGACTGTTGACTTTCATGAATCACCATTTTCATTGAAAAGCCTTGATAGGTAGATAGATAAATATGAATAAAGATAGATTGATAGATAGAAACTGGGGGAGATAGATCTAAACAGGTTGTGATAGATAGATAGATAGATAGATAGAAATATTTGAGATAGAAAGAAAGAGGTTGTGACCGACTGTCAAACAGATAGCTATATATAGAGAGAGAGAGAAAGAGAGAGAGAGAAACTGAAGGAGATAGATAGATAGATATAAATAGGTTGGGAAAGAAAGAAAGAGGTTGCAACAGACTGTCAGACAGACAGCTATATATATATATATATATATATAGAGAGAGAGAGAGAGCAGGAGGAGGAGGAGAGAGGTAGATAAATAGATAGATATAAATAGGTTGAGAAAGAAAGAAACTGAGATAGACCGACCGGCACACAGATTAATTGCTGATTAAAGGTCCATTTTCGTCTTTAATTTTTAGATAAGCCTATCCCTTTAATGATTCGAAAGTAGTCTTTTCTTTGTAAAGTTTCTCTCCGGTGATCCACTGGGAACTGTGCAAATATAATTCTCGATACTCTAAGAGGAACTTTACAGCTACCGCTTATATGACAAACGCGAAGCGAAATTTTAACCGGGTCCACAAGCACATTCCGGAATGAACGCGAGAAAAATAAAAGATCACAAAAATATTGTGACGGCAAATTGAACTAAAATCCCAAAATGGGACTTTATTTTTTTGCACGTGTGAAGACGGGGCAGGTTGGCACTTGATCCCCTACAGAAATAAGTCCTGTTCAGAGTTCTTTTCTCAGGCGGATAAGAACTGGCATATTACGTGAGGGAATAATTTAAGGCCAGACTGACCGCCGCTGGCAAGGGGTTCCAAATTTCACACTATCACACACCCACCAGGTCGCTTTCTTCTTTCCCCGAGATAATGGAAGAAAGTGAGCCTATAGGTCTTAGTTGTAATAATATTAATACTGCTATAGTGGTAGTCGGTAACTCCGGTTTCCCGTGTGATACTTTAGGGATTAATAGGACAGTTCTAAGCAAGATAATACAAGGCGAATAGAAGCTGAAAGGAAAGCATGGAATAATAACATAGACCACATGGTATAATGAAAATACATAAGTTCTTTACTACGGTTATATACATATACATGTTCAAAGTGTCAAAAATATATAATAGGATAGTCCATGAATATAAATGTCTTTTCTTGGCTTTTATCCTTTTTCAAATTGAGAGAGAGTGGTAAACAAAAATTTGGGTGTAAAGGGAAAATGTCCCAAAGTTACTTATCTTATTTTTTTGACGGGGTTCCACTGGAGAATTTCTCTTCTTTCACGGGCTAATAGACTTTGTATTGTTTTTAATGCTGGCTTGAGAGACTCAGGTCTCTCATGTCTCAGTCTTTTGTCTTTAGCCCGGAGTGAAATGGCTGTCGTCCGTCTGCCACGAGACTTGTCCAAAAACTGTTTTGTATTTTTCTTCCGTTGAGGGGAAGGGAACCCTACTTCCGTTTGGGGTCCCCCCACCAATCATTTGGCTTCATTTTCTCCTTCCCCTTCCGATGTCCGGCGACCCAAGGTCACTTAGGTGCAAACATCTGTGTGACCCACAATCATTTCTAACGGTCACTTTTTGACTGCTAGATAATTTTAGTTCAACGGAGGGGGTATCCTTCCCACCTCCTCAATTCTGTGAGCCATCACGTGACAATATTTTCTGACCAATCAAGAACCGTTACGCAACTTTGTACAAAGTCGATTCAGAAATAATCTGAATCGTTTGGTTGGTTGGTTGGTTTTTATGGCATAACAACCGTTGTAGGTTATTTAATGCCAAATCCATTTTTAGATAAATAATCAGTTCTATTTCGAACAATTCAGTTTAGCATGAGTACACAGTTTAATTGTCAAAACATTTCAAACTATTCAGTTTAGTGTAACAATTCAAATTCAACCAATTCAGTTCGTATAAGTATGAATTTTGTTTATACACAGTTAAATGTCAAAACAGTTCTTTTTTAAACAATTCAATTTAGCTTAAGTACACCATCAGATTATTTAGTGGAGGTGCTCGTGGTGTAATGGTTATCGTCGTAGGAAATGGACACGGCGACACGAGTTCAAATCCTGGACGAGACTGATTGCATTTCACATAGCACTAATACCCTTAGGAAAGGTATGAATCCAATTATTCTCCCTCCAGCTATGGGTAAATAGTAGGGCAGACTAGGTTCTTCAGCCTTGGTGAGGCAACTAGTCTAGGAGAAGGAAATCTCTAAATTCAAACCTGTAAACCCCGCTTAAAAATTGACCCTGTGCGGAGGGGTTGGTCAAAATACATCAGATTGTTTAGTGTCATATCTAGGACATTCATCGGGGGGAGGGGTCTTACCCCTCTTTAGAGGTGCAGTCGGTGTATTCTACTGCCCCAACCGACTGGGCAAATTATAACTGGAAAAGGTTTGATTACAACGTGATTCGAAAAGGTAACTTTCTGATCTGTAGTTAGACATTCTACTATTGCGACACAAATCCCACTTTTTACGAAGTTTTATACACAATTTGTAAAGGAAATTTACGAGATAAGTAGAGTTTAAATGTCAAAAACAGTTCCTTTACAAACAATTCAGTTTAACATAAGTACTCCGTTTAAGTGTAAGTACACAGTTTAATTGTCAAAAACATTTCTATTTCAAGCTATTCAGGTTAATCAAACAGTTCTAGTTCCAACAATTCAGTTTAGCCTAAGTACAGGTTCAATGTCAAAAACAGTTCTATTTCAAACAATTCACTTTAGCATAAATACGCAGTTTAAATATCGAAACAGTTCTATTTCAAGTAATTTAGTTTAACATAAGTACGCACATTAGTTCTATTTAACTCATAGACAGGGCCCTATCAGGTGCTACCACTCTGCCCTAGAGTCTACCTGAGATCAATGGCAATGAAGAGGTGCTTCACATTTCTCAAAGCTCCAGCATCATTGGAACCTCACCATCAGATCGTTTAGTGTCATAACCAGGGCACTCATTGGAGGGGGGACTTACCCCTCTGCAGAGAAGAAATCTGTGTATTCTACAGCCCCAGCCGACTGGGCAATACACAGTGTTGAATGTAAAATCCGTTTTATTTCAGATAATTCGGTTTAGCATAAGTACACATTTTAGACGTCAAAACAGTTCTATTTCGAGCAATTCAGTTTAGCATTTGTACGCAGTTTAAATGTCAAAACAGTTCTATTTTAAACAATTCAGTTTAGCACAAATACGCTGTTTAAATGCAAAAATCAGTATAGTGAAGGAAGCACGGTTTAGTTCTATTTAACCCATTGATAGGACCCTTATCAGGTGCTACCACTCCGGACTAGAGTGGACCTGGGAACGATGGCAATAAAGTACTCCGCATTCCCCAAAGCTCCAGCATTACTGCAACCTTACCATCAGATTGTTTAGTTTGATATCCAGGACACTCGTTGTGGGGAGGGGTCTTACCCCACTGCAGAGAAGCAGTCGGTGTATTCTACAGCCCTAGCCAACTGGGCAAGAATAATTTGGGCAGTATGTAAAAAGAGCTAATTTGACCCCGACAGTGGAGAGCAAAGAAAGGATCTCGTTAACAGCTTTAAAGAAATAGTGAACGATCAGAAAGTAGTACCATCAGCAGCCTTCAAACAGATGTCATACGATCATTAAGCAGCAACAACAGCAACCTCAACGAACACGTGACAAATTACAATATGCAATAACTAACAATTACAATCTCTGAACATCAACCGACCATAAACGAGAATAAAATCTTTCTTTTTTAAAATTTCAAACATGTCTATTTATTGTTGTACAACCGCGTATTTCTTAATGTCTGTTTCCTAATCTTATTAATCCTAATCCCTTAGGCCTAAAAAAAAAAAAAGAATAAAAAATAAATGAAAAAAATAATTTCTTCTTAATACAAAATAAACACATAATAAATAAAAATTAAAATTATGAAAAAAATTAATCTTAAAAAGAAAAAAATCCAATCACTTATTTTTCTTTGGTCATTCAAAAACAAATTAATTAAAAATATTAAGTGAAAAAAATTTTTTTCAGAATTTTTTTCGCATAAATTTGCATCTGTTGGAATTGGTTTATGCTTAAAGTTATTTTGATCTTGCAAATATTTGTTTTGAGGCTATTCAAAATGGTTACGAATCAAACAGAACTCTCCAGGTTTGAACAGAAGTTCGTCATTAAATATTTGATGGCTGAAAAGTGCTGACTGTAAAATTTACAGAAGAATGTGTGGTGTGTACGGAAAAGAACGTTTTAATAAAAAAAATTACTAATAGGCTAAACCTGGGTCAGTAAATAAGATCATGCTGACAGTGTTTTGGAACATGAAAGGACCTATCACAATTGATTTCCTTGAAATAGGGTCAATGATAAACGGAGCTTCTTCTGGCCAACTTGTTAGGCTAAATTCAATTTATTTATTGAATAACCCTCATATCAGTGTATCCTGATATTAGAAACGAGGCACAAACTTTTTTATATGAATCAATGGCCCAGTCGGCTGGGGCTGCAGAATATATCGACTGCATCTCTGCGGATGGATAAGATTCTCTCAACGAATGTCCTAGATATGACACTAAACAATCTGATGGTGCGGCTCCAGTAATACTGGAGCATTGGGGAATGCGGAGTACCCCTTCATTGCCATCGCTTCCAGGTTCACTCTGGCCCGGAGTGGTAGCACCTGATCTATGGGTCAAATAGAACTAACCTGTGTACTTATGTTAAACTGAATTATTTGAAATAGAATTGTTTTGACATTTAACTGTGTGTAAACAAAACCTATATACTAAACTGCATCGTTTGAAATACAATTGTTTATATGAATAAAAATTGATTTGGCATTAAATAACCAACAATGGTTGATGTGCCATAAAGCCAAACCAATCTTACAAACTAATATGAATCAAGCGACCGTAACAAGAGATTCAACTAATAAATTTAAAATGCTTGTTTTGTTCATATTTAACGGGATCTTCAAAGTCTGCCCGACCACATTGGAATGTTTTGGGAAAACTTGTTATGTAGTCGACAGCAGCGTTACAGGGCTGATCGCAGAGGGGCGATCTTCTGTCGTGCAGAGTTGCGGGGTCTCGATGAAGAAAGATGATGGAGACAAAGACAAAATGAAGAGATGAGTTTATATAAAAAAAAGTCAGACACCAGGTCATAGAGAAATTCCTCTCGCTATCATCGATGTTTTAACCTCTTTCTGGACCAGTCTCCAAAACAAGAAGACATGAAGAGGTATTCTCGAGTTAGTGAACGAAAGATTTGTTAGATAAATTACAACTTACCCCCCAATCGGAACGGTTGTTTTCGCTAACCCCGAAATTTAGGTCGTTATTTGTCTCTGACTGACTCTTTAAAAAAATTCTCAATTCTTGTATGTGACCATTTCTCGTAACTACACCAAGAATTCTCGTAACTGACCTTTTATTGTCCATCACACAATTGGGCACCAGGTTGATTGATTTTAACGGCATGTCAACCCGTCGAGTATTATTTTATTCCTAGAAGTGAGGGAACCACATTTATATTTAGTTTCTGCATTGTTTCTCTGAAGAGGTTTTTTTTGGCACAAGGTCCTATCGTATACGAATAATTTTAAAACAGATCTATCCTATTTACCAACCCCTCCGCTCGGGCAGGATATGACACAAGGTCAATTTTTAAGCGGAGTTTAACAGGTTTGAATTCAGAGTTTTCCTTCTCCTAGACTAGTTGCCTAACCAAGGCTGAAGAACCTAGTCTGTCCTACTATTTACCCATAGCTGGAGGGAGAATAATTGGATTCATACCTTTCCCAAGGGTATTAGTGCTATGTGAAATGCAATCAGTCTCGTCCAGGATTTGAACTCGTGTCGCCGTGTTCATTTCCTACGACGATAACAATTACACCACGGGCACCAGAAGACAGATCTATTGGGCCTAAAGGTGAGACTCTGGCAGGTACTACCTCTTCGCGTCTGAGTGGGCCAGGGAGTAATGGCAATGAAGATACACTTAATACTCCTCAAATCTTCAGAACTGGAGCCTCACCATCAGATGCAGGAAAATCTTTTTTTATTTGGGGGAAGACTTACTCCTCTAGGGGGGATACAGACAGCGTATTCTAAGCCCCGTCGACAGTATGGTTTCCAAGTTGTGATACCCCAAAAGTTTCCATAACTCGTCTCAAGATAGTTGAATCGACCCGGAATCAAATCCATTTTCATCACCGGGTAAATCTAGGGGTACCTTATCAGAGCAAAGTCTATGCTAAAATACCCCTTCTTCCCAATAACTTGCTTACAAACAAGCCGATGCAGAGATTTAGTATATATATATATATATATAGTGTTCGCCAATGATCCTGGAGACCAGATTTCAATTCCAAAGACTACAAAAAAACAAAACAAAAAAACCCGGATAAGTGGAGCAATCTTGGAAAAAGAGTAACTCCCTTCCCTATACCTCGGTGTAGTAGCTCTTGAAAAGAGGGTCTTCTGGTCGCCTTCGACCACGATCGGCCAAATTACTTATATTACATACATACATACACATACAAATGATAAGACAAACGGGAATATTTCTTTTGCGTTTTCAATTTTTGGATTATGCTCAACTAGTTTCAACTTGAGGTCATCTTCAGGAAAAAAAAAATTTGTGAAGAAAAGTGCTTTTAAATTTTTAAAAAATTGATTTTTAAAAAAGTTGATATGTTATAAAAGAAGCGACGAAAAATGAATTTGTGACGTAGCATATCCATTAATTCAAGGAAGATTAATTTCTGGTATCCAAGTGTCTTCAACTGACCCTCATATACTCTCTGCTATCGTAACAACCTGGCACTAAACTCTCCATTTGGGAGATATATACTAAGCATGGACGGGGTGTTTCAAATTAGCCGTGACTGCTTATATATATAACCTTTATCCTACAAAAAGAGCCTAATCATCGTGAGTCTTTTTTTTATCAATGTAATACTCTTCAGATGTTTTAACTTAGAGGATGAAGTAATTCCTAGTCTAAGTTGCTACTTAACGACAACTTTGTCGTGTGTATATGAGCGTTTATGTGGGTATGTATGTGTGTGTGTGTGCGTGAATATTTTTGTACGCTCCACCAAACGGGGGAATATGACGCAAGGCCGAGTTTTAGGTGGGTTCAAGTGCAGGACCGTAGCCCATACATGCCTGGCGTGAACAAAAATGCCTCGGGCGTCAAGGGATAAACCTAGCTCCACCGAGGGGGACGGCTCTCTGAGGCTCAAGGAATGGGTCAGTCCAGAGCTACATAGACACGACTGCTGGGCTTTCTCATGTGTGTGTATGTATGTCTGTATGTGTATGTATGTGTGTATATGCAGGTGAAAAATAAGATATGAATACGATTTTGATTGAGTGTTTATATATTTATTTGTTATGGCATTTTGCCCTGTGGCGTGGGGAGAAGGGTGTCCTCTTGGAGATATGGCAAAAGTGCTGGACTGTGACCTCGAAGTGTGCGAATTCGAACTCTAATCGCCTTGTTACGAGGTGCATATGATAAGTTTCCAGACTTTTTTCGTATAGGCACTTTTATTGATAGTACACACATGGAACTCTAGTCCCCTTCGAAGTAATCTCCTCCGGCTGCAATGCACTTGTTGTACCGTTCCAACTTCTGGAAGGCCCCATGAAAGAGCTCTTGAGCGGGTCAATGACCTTCGTCACAGCCTCTTTCATTTCCTCAATTGTCTCATAACGACAGCCTCTGAGCTTAGGGAATAAACAAAAGTCACAGGGAGCAAGGTCTGGACTACAGGGAGGATGAGGAACTGTCTTGATGCCCATCTTGGTCAAATAGTCTGTGACAAGGATGGAGTTGTGGACTGGTGTATTATCCTGGTGGAAATGCCACTGACTCGATTTGAAGAGTGCTCGCCTCTTCCAGTGGAATCTCTTCCTGAACTCCCTTAAATCCTCAACATAGTAACCCGAACCCTAACCCTTTGGCCAATCAACTCTGGTGTATTGACTTCCTTACTCCTCCCACACCTCTCATCGTCCCTCACAGACTCCCTGCCTTCCTTGAATCTCTTATGCCAATCCAAAACTGATGCTCGATTCATGCAAGATGGTCGAAAAGTAGTCTGAAGCATTCCATACGTTTCTGTGGCATTTTTTCCAAGTTTAAAACAGAATTTTATTGCATATCGTTCTTCTAAAGTGTCCTCACGTCGAGATTGCATTTTTGAAATTCATCAGCTGTGACAATCAGGGTTTAGTAGGGTGTATTCCAATTGCTGCTGTAGCTGTTCATTTGAACCTGAAATCATAAAAATTGGTCAATCATCTCATAAGATATAGAGCAATAACATAGTGAATTTTCAAGAGTCTACGGCAATTTTAAATGCCTGAACAAAAAAGTCTGGACGCTTATTGAATGCACCACGTATATATATATATATATATATATATATATATATATATATATATAAAGTTAGGATATCTTAGACATATATAGAGTCAACGGAGTTTGATGACAGAAACTTTCTCGCTGATGCAAGACTTAGTCTGATCATCAAATAGACGATAAACTGATTGTCACCAAACGCTGTTCATTTGAAGCTGAAATCATAAGAATTGGTCAGTCATCTCACAAGATGTATAGCAATAACATAGTGTATTTTCAAGAGTCTACGACAATTTTAGATGCCCGTACGAAAAAGTCTGGAAACTTATCGTATGCACCTCGTATGTTGACTTTCGGATTGATACCCTTGGAAAACGTATGACCCTCCTTATCCACACAGCTATGGGTTAGTTGACAAGTTCACCTTTCTAGGGAGCAGTGTCTCATCAACCGAGACTAGCAAAGGCATGGACAGCTATCGATAGGCTATCGGTCATATGGAAGTCAGACCTGACTGATAAAATGAAGCGCAGTTTCTTCCAAACAGCTATCGTGTCGACACTGCTATATGGATGCACCACATGGACGCTAACTAAACGGATGGAGAAAATGCTTGACGGTAATTACACAAGAATACTGCGAGCAATATTGAACAAGACCTGGAGACAGCATCCCACAAAGCAGTAGCTATACAGTCACGTACCACCCATCACGAAAACTATCAAAATTAGACGAACCAGACTCGCGGGACACTGCTGGAGAAGTAGGGACGAGCTCATAAGTGATGGACTCCTGTGGACCCCTTCACATGGACGAGCAAAGGCAGGGCGTCCAGCTCGAACCTACATACAGCAGCTCTGTGCTGATACGGGATGTAGACTTGATGATCTACCAAAAGCAATAGACGATAGGGAGGTGTGGCGAAAGAGGGTCAGGAATATCCGTGCTGATAGCGCGACATGATGGTGATGATGAGTATCAACGCTGTTCTGCAAAGGCAGCTTTTGGTATTTGATAACCCACGGAGGATGATATGCCGTTAAAACTATAAAACTAAACCAAACCATTTCGCCCTGTTTGGGGTTCATCAGATAAATTTTAGGAAAAAATATTGGAGAACGTTAGGTGCCCGTGGTGTAATGGTTATCGTCGTAGGAAATGGACACGGCGACATGAGTTCAAATCCTGGACGAGACTGATTGCATTTCACATAGCACTAATACCCTTGGGAAAGGTATGAATCCAATTATTCTCCCTCCAGCTATGGGTAAATAGTAGGGCAGACTAGGTTCTTCAGCCTTGGTTAGGCAACTAGTCTAGGAGAAGGAAAACTCTAAATTCAAACCTGTTAAACTCCGCTTAAAAATTGACCTTGTGTCATATCCTGCCCGAGCCGAGGGGTTGGTAAATATGGTTAGGACTGTCTCTATGGTTGTCGTGTGAACGTAATTAGGAACGCCGATGGTTTTGAAATTTAAAAAAGTGGGAAACGAAAAAAAAAACGCTCAAAATTGTCCTCATGACATTTATTTAAGCCGTAAATTAAAGGACTTAAGAATACAACAGTTATATGTGATGTAAAATATTGTTTGTTATAAATGTTAATTAAATAGAGTATTAAAATTAGTGATTATTACCGATATGTTTTTTTGTTATTATAACCCTATATCAAATTAAGTGGACTATTGTTTTGCTTTTATAGATATGAAATCCTCCACTCCTTAAATATAAGCATCAATGTCTTCATAACCCGCTTATTCTACTGGAACTCAACGGGTTCACCGGTCATCTAGTGTATATATATATATATATATTGAGAGAGAGAGAGAGAGAGAGAGAGAGAGAGAGAGAGAGAGAGAGAGAGAGAGAGAGGGGGGGTGATGCACTACAGCATTGAAAAAAGAATGAAGAAAGTTGAATCATACTGCCTATCTGTGCTGGTAAATCAAGGCCACATTAGTATTCTTTCTTTTTATTCTTTCGTATGTGATAATATTTTCTCAATGTATCTGTGCTGTGTATTTAGTAATTTACATGTGAATAGAGAAAAAAAAGTAGACATTTTTTAAGACAGTTTTCCATATCTTTCCTCTCGACAAACAAACAGAAAAATCGGCAGAATACGACAAAAAATTCTGATGGTGAGGTTCCAGTCCTGAAACTTTGACAAATGGGGCGTACCCCTTCCTTGCCATTACTCCCAGTTCCACTCCGAGTAAGAGTGGAAGTACATTTTGGGGTTCTATCTATGGATCAAATAGAACTATTTACCCATTTACTGTACTTAAAAGCATTTAAATGTGCGCCAACAATTGATTGATATGAAATAGAATTATTATTAGATAGCAATACATGAAAACATTTAACTGTGTGCAAACAAATGAATTATGGGGCATAGGGAAGGTTTGTTTGTTATTAGTTTCGTTCCGTTGATGCAGTCAGGATTGAACTTGTAAACTCCAGATGATTGTCTCTTTAGAAGCTTAGGGAAACAACGCCTATAACCGTTACGCTATGTGTCCAGGACACATAGTAACAATACAGGAATACTTAGTAATTATACCTGATTCATGGAATCAGAAAAAGCGACCCCCATGGATTAAATAAAGGACGTAGTTCGAAGTTCCGTGTAGGCACCCGAGTTCCACAAACTCCTAAAGAAGATTGGAGGACATATCGACCGAAACGTTGTGAATATAACAATAAAGATGAAGACAATAGTACGAAAAACCGGAACGATAAAGAACAATGATTAACGAAATGAATTGATAAGGAAGACTAATTAGGAGATATAAGTTAAATTAGTACCTCAACACATCTGAGAAGCAGTAGGTTTGAACCTGAACGCATCTGAGAAGCAGTAGGTTTGAACCTGAACCCATCTGAGAAGCAGTAGGTTTGAACCTGAAACTATTTGAGATTCAATTTAGAAAGATAGAGCCAAATCGGCTGCCCCTTGAGTCTAGGCTCGCTTTAATAACGCCATGTCTGACCTGAAGACGTGACGAGATTGATTTCAACCATTTATTTGCATCCTCTGAGAATAAAATATGGCCAATTTAATGTTGGTACGTGTGGGTAAAAAATTCCTTACTTCTTGCGGCCAGTAACACCAATGTCTTCAGGTGCTCTACGATTCTTTCTTTTTTAGTGCCATATCGAGGTATTGCATTGGTATTAGGATCTCCAGGAACCAGGCTCACTTAATTTTTGTTGTGACTCGTTTTTTGACAAGACTTGGCACAAAAAAAAAGCCGGAATATAATAACATGAGAGTTTGGTTTGTCTGTTTAGCGGCATTTCAACCCTTTTTGGGTTATTTAATGTCCGAATTATAGTACTTATAATGTAGAAATATAATAAGTAGATTTATGAAGTATTTTTGTAATTATAGGTTTTTAGTCAAGATATAGGTTTCATTGTTGAATTTATATTTTTATGATTTTTTTAATACGGGGTGAGTCAAAAGTTTTGCAATATTTTGGTAGTACGTAAGGCACAATTCAGCAGCTCCGCATGTGTAGGTTGTGAAAGTGACCAACCACACTGGAGTGAGAGATGCCAAGCTCGCCTGATACTCTCCGAGTGCTACTCACCGTATTTGACTCTATGGCTTGGAGCATGGCTTTGGAATCCACGGTTTGAAGCCTACCTAACCTTGTTTAATCTTTTATCCAAGTTCTGATTTTACACGAAAATTAGATTATTTTTATGTTCATCAAAGTAAATGTTTTGATAATCAACTGCATTATTATTTTAATTATAAGAATTCGTCACTCTCAACAGATCTAACATTCGTAAAATATAAAATATTTTAAAGAAAACAGAATTGATAAAAGGAAATATACAATTTAATCTGTCAACAAAGAAATCATGTTTGTGTCTATGAAATGGTTTGTAATATTTTGATGATATGAAACATAATTAGGCAGCTCTGAATACTTTTACTGATGTCATGAAGGTGAAGAATTACACAGGACTGTGAGATTCCAAGCTCACCTGATACTCTCTGTGCACTACTCGGCAGATTTGCCTCTATGTTTCGGAACACAGCCTCAGAATCCACACTTTTAGACCTACTTCACCTTGCCTGATTGTCTAGGTTCTTGCAACCTGAGCAAAATTTCTTATATACTCTCTGCTTACGGTTCTGTGATCAACTGCACTTTCACCTTTTATATACCAATTTATATTTTGGTTGCTCCCGCGGCGGCGCAGTTCGAACTCGTAAAGCAAAAGTTTCCGAATAAGGCACGTTCATCTGTGCAGCTTTCAAATCACACATGGAGTGAAGCAATGCACAACATGTCAGCGCACGAGATGCCACGATACTACAAACTACAGTGAATACCTACTATCGCCAGCCCAGTCGGCTGGAGCTGTAGAATACAACGACTGCATCCCTGTAGAGAGATAAGAACCCAGCCTCAACGAGTGTCCTGGATATGACATCAAAGCATAATGGTGAGGTTCCAGTCCTGATTCTTTGGGGAATGTGAAGTACTCCTTCATTGCTATTACTCCCTGGTCCATTCTGACCCGGAGTGGTAGTACCTGATAGAGTCCCATCTATGTGTCAGATAGAAATCTTTAACCATTTAACTGTGCGCAAACAAATGACTGATGTTTAATTGAATTGTTAGTGTTACATACCAAAAAGTAGAAGAATTTAAGTATATTCTTATGAATGATTAATGTTGAATGAAATTATTAATGTTGAATTGCAATACTTGAAACCGTTTTACTGTGTGCAAAAATTGAATTATTTGTACTATGTAACAATACTTGGAGGCATTTGAGTGTGTGCAAAAGAATGAATAGTGTTGAATTATATATTTTAATTATATATTTGTATCCATTTAACGGCGTGAAAACAAATTAGCTTAAACTTTAAAAAATAATTACCTACAAATTATTCACTTACAAATTATATATTTGTATCCATTTAACGGCGTGAAAACAAATTATTTTAAACTTCAAAAAATAATTACCTACAAATTATTCCCTTACAAATTATAAATTTGTATCCATTTAACTGCAGGAAAACAAATTAGCTTAAACTTAAAAAAAAAAAAAAATTACCTACAAATTATTCACTTACAAATTATATATTTATATCCATTTAACTGCGGGAAAACAAATTATTTTAAACTTCAAAAAATAATTACCTACAAATTATTCACTTACAAATTATAAATTTGTATCCATTTAACTGTGTATAAACAAATGATTGATATTAGATAGAATTATTAGTGTTTGATAGAAGTACTTGAAACCATTTAAGAACAAATGAGCTCTGACTCGTTTAAAAATGTCATCTACAAACTATGTGTTTACAAATCATATACTTAATATATATGTAAAGAGGATTTGGCATTAAGTTTGTTGGTTTGTTGGGTTTTATGGCATATCAACCTTTGTAGGTTATTTAACGCCAAATCCATTTTTATGTAAATAATCAGTTCTATTTCAAACAATTCAGTTTAGCATAAGTACACAGTTTAATTGTCAAAAACATTTCTATTTCAAACTATTCAAGCAGTTATATGTAATACTTCAGTTAAATGTAAATACAGTTTTAATGTCGAAAAATAGTTCTATTTCAAATAATTCAGTTAAGCATAAGCATGCTGTTTAAATGTAAGTATGGTTTGTCAAAAACATTTCAATTTCAAGCTATTCAGTTTAATCAAACAATTCAGTTTAGCATAAATAGGCCGTTGGTTCTATTTAACCCATAGATAGGGCCCTATCAGGTGCTACCACTCCAGGCCAGAGTGGACCTGGGAGCGATGGCAATGAAGGGGTACTCTACATTTCCCAAAGCTCCAGCACTGCCGGAACCTCACCATCAAATTGTTTAGTGTCATATATCAGGACACTCGTTTGGTGGGGGTCTTACCCCTTTGCAGAGGTGCAGTCAGTGTATTCTACAGTCCCATCCGACTGGGCAAGGCATTAAATAACTTGCAAAGTTTGATATGCCATAAAACCCAACCAACCAATCAACCTATCAGGGCTTAAAATGCTTCAGTCACGTGATATACGCGCTGCAAACTCGTGCATATAAAGATAGAGCAAAACTTTTGATTCGCCCTCGTATAAGCGTTTGTAAATTATCAAAAATAGCTTTTATATACAATGAGATGGTTTCATGTATTCCTGTTATTATATTCGTGTATCTTAACGTAGGAGAGTAGAGAAGAAAAGAAGGGTAACTTGTCGACCAGGATGTTATTTACTTGGTTGGTTTTTAAGGCATATCAACCTTTGTAAGTTATTTAATGCCAAATCCATTTTATGTAAATAAACAATTCTATTTCAAACAATTCAGTTGAGCGTACAAAAACAATTCCATTTCAGAAAATTTAGCTTAGCGTAAGTACACAGTTGAAATATCAAAATAGTTCTATTTTAAGCAGTTCAGTTCAATTTAGCTTAAGTACGCAGTTTAAATATCAAAACAGTTCTATTTCAAGAAATTCAGTTTAGCATAAGTACGCATTTTAGTTCTATTTGACCCATGGATAGGACCTTATCAGGTGCTATCACTCCGGAGTAGAGTGGACATAGGAGTGAGGGCAATGAAGGACTACTCCGTATTCCCCAAAGCTCCAGCATTATTGGAACCTCACCGTCAGATCGTTTAGTGTCATATACAGGACATTCGTTGGGTCGGTCTTACCCCTCTGCTGAGATGCAGTCGGTGTATTCTATAACTCTAGCCGACTGGGCAATATGATGTTATACTACCTCTAAATTGCAATGATGGGAGTTTAGCGAGGTGTAATGTTTGTTATTGTTTTTGGCGAAGAAATGTATTCTTGCGCGTGAGTGTTATTCCCTCGCTAATTGTTGTTATTAATAAAGGAGGATGAAGAAGTAAGAAGACGAAGATGCCGTTAGCTTTTACATGAAGGTTTTTAATGGCAGCATGGAATAAAGAGTTTACATTTATGCTGCAAGTCTCGTAGGAAGGAAAGAAGTAAGTGAATGATTTGAAGTTATGATAGAGTTGAAAAAGCAGCGCGTGTTGTTGGACGTGCGAGGGAGATATTTTCGCCATGGTTTAGCAAAAGTCGTGTTTGCTATTTGAGGAGAGAAACGTTGAAGTCACCGTGAGTTTTGTGATTCTGGTTGTTTCGGGAAGAAGTGTGAATGTCTCCAGAAAATGTTGCCCAGAGGTGAAGTCGCTAGGTGTCGGGGCGGAATTCGGCATCGCAGTCGACATAGCCAATTTTGGGGGTGGCGTAAAGTTGTTCCTGTGTGTGGCGTATTGAATTCATCTAATTCATATTCAACTGGGAACCCTTGGTCTAAGAGAAATAGACGCAAGGGATCCATAAATTAGATAGGTTCCCTCATTGTGTCTATGCTGCTGCTGCTGCTGCTATTGAAGAGCAGCCAGTGAGACGTCTGCACCTAATGAAGTTGTTCAGCCAAAGAGAGTGTTTGACGGCTTTCCCCAATTACTGCTGCCCAGAAAGGTGATTCGGAAAGAATAAGTCACCCTGATTGGGTGAAATTATGCGTCGAATTAAATTACGCGCCAAACAAAAATTCCTTCTGCTACAGGAGAAATGTTAAAAAAATAATAGAATCAACAAATGAGATAGAATCTATATACTGAAATGTACAAGAGGTTTCTTTTTCCTTATAGAATTTCCGAGGAATGACAAAAAATGTAAGTTGTTGAGTTTTCGGTAGTTCATAGATAACGTTTTAGAGGCTACCCAAGATAGTTAAAAGGGTATATTCTTAATGTTAACAGTACCTGGCCGTTGAGGCGGGCGAAGCAACTACTGCTTGTAGAAGACGCGGGAGGATTGTGAGTAGAACTGCCTATTGTTGAATACTTATTGTTATTTATATACTTTTGATGAGACCTAGAAAGAATCCATAGCTTCTCTCTGCAGTGCCTTCCGATTAGCAAAAAAAAAAAAAAAAAAAAAAAAAAATGCTTAATTCCTTGTCACGTGATTGCTAACTCCACTTGTCATACAGTGACTTCTATGATGAATAGTCAATGAATCATAACGAAATTTGACTTTAGAATTTAACACTATTTAAGATTTATTTAACCCATAGTGTGACATTAACAGATAATACCTCTCCGGGTCAGAGTGAACCTGCACTCCATAGTGCTCCAAAACTGGATTTGGTTTGATGGCATATCAATTTTTTCCAACTATTGTAGGTTATTTAATGCCAAATCCATTTTTATACATATAAACAGCTCTATTTCTAACAATTCAGTTTAGCATAAGTACACCGTTTAGTTTTACTTGACCCATAAATAGGACCCTATCAGGTGTTACCATTCCGGAGCAGAGTGGACCTGAGAGCGATGGTAATGAAGGAGTACTCAGCATTCCCCAAAGCCCCAGCATTACTGGAACCTCACCGTCAGATTGTTTAGTGTTATATACAGGACTACTTACTGTTGCATGCAGTTTAGGATCATATTCAGGATTCCACTCTTTTTAAAGGGTCTCACCCCTGTGCTGGATATGCAGTCTGCGTTTATTACACCTAGCTGATAAGACATTAAGATGGGTGGAGAACCGAATAACCTATGAGAGATTCCTTATCTGGAACTCGGATTGATCAACAACACGAGCAAAAAAAACGAGAAAATGAGAAAAGGGTTCTTCAGTTCAAAGTTCCTACCCCTCCCCCAAAAAAATGAAAATGAAAAGAACTGTGACACTCTCCTGTCTGTCGGCCTGTTTGAGATTTGATGCAATCTAGCTCAACTTTACGTCTCCATATTTAAAAAAGAAATTTAATTTATTGATACTACCCTACTCAGCAAATCTAATTCATGGTTCCCGCCACCCACTCAATCAATTAGCGTGTCTGTCACTGCTGCTGCTGCTACTGCTTCTGCCGCTGTCATTTCTCAGTTTTCATCTCAAATCTCTCATTGTCTTTAAATGTTGTTATTAGTGAAAGGATTTGTTTGTTTGTTTGTTTCTTTCTTTCTTTGGAAAGACTCACCCCACCCAACAGTTTTCTTAGCATAATCATTTGATTCTTTCTTTTTTTCTTTCTTTCTTTCGAATGACTCTCCTCCACCAACACTTTTTAACGTGATCATTTGATTCTTTTTTTCTTTTTTTCTTTCTTTCTTTCTTTCTTTGGAAAGACTCTCCTCCCCAACACTTTTTTAGCGTGATCATTTGATTCTTTCTTTCTTTCTTTCTTTCTTTCTTTCTTTCTTTCTTTCTAATTTATTTTTGCTTGTCTCAATTTTAAAACGTTTTATTTATTGATATTTTGTATCTTTTGGAAAATTTTTTTCCAACTTTAAAAATTATTTATATCTTCTTTTTTTTTAATTTAAAAGATTTTTTTTACATTTGTTTTTAATTTTTTCTTAATTTTATAAAACATTTCTCTATTTTTTAAATTCATATTTTTGTTTTTAATTAAAAAAAACTTTTTTATTGCTGAGTCCTTATAATTTTAAAAGCCTTATTTTTTTTTTCATTGTTCTTTTCGGCATGCCTGAGTTACCAATTTTATCTTGCATATCAATACTACCATTGCTACTACCACTACTACTGAGTAATGATCCACACCGAGTGGCCTATATTTGAGACTTTGTACCAAAACAATACTACGATTTGTAAATACTAGACCACCCGTGAACCCAATTGAGTTCCTGTCATAAGATCGGTCCATAATTATATTGATGCTTATGTTTATGGAGTGAAGGATTCTAATCAGGCTAACCTGTCATCGGAGTGTAGAATATACTGACCTTATCCCCTTGTAGAGGGTGGTGACCTGTATTTAGTATTTAAGTTCCCCATAATTTTATGTTGAAGTTTGATATTTAGTGTTTAGAAAAAGGTAGAATCGGCATAATATAGGCACATGGATAAATATAGTAAATGAAGGAAGCCAATGAGTAAAAGATATGAAACGGCGCGGACAAAAGGAATATTCAAAACAAGGCGACGAACAAAACAAATCTATGTATTATAATAAAACTTACATTGATACATTAAAAAATATCGCTAATTCTATTAATAAAATAATCGTGTGTATATATGTGCGTGTGTGTGTCTGATACAACTAAACTACAAAAGGATTACATATTTAAAATGTCTTTCTTTTTATGGTTGGAAATTGTCGGTTTCTCTGAGACTGGAAAAAGTCTCATGGTCAATGTATATTTTGAATGTCTGCGAGGCCCATCCATGTTGTTGCTATTTGACGTCTGTTGAGTCACACTAGAGGGAGTGTGTTGCCGCTGCGAAGAAATTGTGTAAAAAGAGGAAGAGTGTTTGAAAACGACGTATTTATAGAAAATACGTGTCTTGGAAGTGACTCCAAACGCAGGACAAAATTTACGCGTGGACGTAATTTTACGCAGGTCACGTGGTTCTCCTGGCCAATGGTTTCCCGAGACTGAATATGTGTGTGTCCACCATCTTTGTCGTGGGAACAAGTGGCATACCGCCCAAATTAAATTATAGGAGTGTAAAGTCCTATACCCTGCAGATAGGTAAGACATCCACCTAAAAGGGGATGTTCTGGGTCTGATATGTCTACATCTGATACTAAGGCTCCATTTTTGGAGTCTTGGCAGAATGGAATCACCTCTTCATTACCATTATTCCCTGATGTACTCTAACCCGGAGTGGTAGTACTTGGATTTGTTTGAAATTTTTTAGTATTAGACAGAAATACATTTTACTGTAAATTATTTGCATTAGAAATAATTACTTGAAGCTTTTATTGTTTATTTATTATCATTATTGACCGGGCCATTTGCCTAATGGTCCGGGAGATCGGAGTTCAATCCTAGGTTGGTCATATCAAAGACTAAAAAAAATGATACTTGATGCCGCCTTGCTTAACACTCAGCATTACAAAGTAAGGATCAAGGGTAAAGTGGAGCATTCCAAGGAATGGAGTGGCACCCTCCCCTACACCTCGGTGTAGTAGCTATTGAAAAGGGAGCCTTCGGGTTATCCTCGACTAAGGTTGCCAACTTTACTTTTATTTTTATTATCATTATTAGTTACTTGAAATAATCAAACTGTTAGCAATCAAAGGATTATTATTTATTTTCAATTACTCCCAAGTCCACACTTACCTTGAATGATAGAGTGGGAGACTAAGTATCTTCTGTAGTCTACGGGAGTTACTTTCAGCTTTAGTTTCCACAAATACAACACAAATTTTATAAGCACGTAAACAAATGGAATGTGACAACAACAAACATTAAGAAACAAGCAATTTAATAATCCTAACAAACAGGATAAAAATAATTAAAAAACCAATGTTCATTTTATGTGCTATGGCCAGTTGAATAAAAAATATGATTTGTTCGCCCGTGTGTGCGTGTGTACATGTTGGGAAAGTCTATTGAACCAATGTGTCCATAGTTGACCGAAGTAAAGAGATTTAAAAATTGACTTTACTTACATACATGTGTATGCGTGTGTGTATATATGTGAGGGCTGTAAGTATGGGCCTTTTGTTTTCTTAAGTCCACACGTGTGTTTTTATGAGCTTTGGCAACAACGTGTTGTGTTCCTGTAGTCTGCAAAAGAACGCCGCATGTTTCTTCGCTCTGTGTCCTGTGTGCGATGATTTCTGCTGTCCGTCCTTATCTCTAGTAGTGGAATGCCTTAGTTAATTCAATTCTTCGTTATTTATACTTTTTGAGGTAATTAAAGTGAATCAAAAATAGGATTTTGTGTGGTTTTATTGCGGGTCCTAAAATTCAAGCGCGCAAACATTTCTTGACCTATCAGATTCGTATAGTTACTTATTTATTTTGGAGCCTAAATATTTTTCTGTTAATTAGTTTCTGAGTCGAATTTTCTAGAATGTTCTTATTCTGTGTTTTTAGCTGATTGGTTGAAAAATATAAAAGTGTAACTTCAATGTTAATGCAATTTTAATCCGAAATTTATAGAATGTTCTTATCTATGTTTTTGATTATTTTAAAGTTAAAAAAATGTGTATTCTATAAAGCTATTATTGTTTTCTAAGGGATATATTTTTTTAGTCTTTTGAGAGTTTTTCACACCAGCGTTCGCTAATAGTTTCTCCCTGGAGTTTGAGTAACAGCAACTCTCCTCAAGTCTCCAAGATTCTTCTCAGTATTATGGCCGGTCTCCCACTCGTCCTGTTATTTCCAAGTCCTTCAGTCCCTGTATCAATCCTTGGGTGAGTTTACCGAGTGCATCTATTATAATTGGTATCACCGTCACTTTTGTATTCTATAATTTTTCAGTCCTTTAGCAAGGCCTAGGTCCTTATCTTTCTTTTCGCTTTCTTTCAGTTTTACCCTGTGGTTCTCTCTTTTTTTTCCGTTGACTATCACAAAGCTCGGTCGTCTGGCTGCGATTACATGATCTGTTTGTATCTCAAAATCCCAGAGAACTTTGTGCGTCTCATTTTCCTGGATGGATTCTGGGTTGTGCCTATACCATTGGTTCATATGGTCAAATGTCAGTTTCTTGCACAATTCCCAGTGGATCACCATACCCGCCCAGTCGTGTCTAGTTTTATACTCTTTTTTTGCGCTAATTTACTGAATTCGCTTATTATGTGATTGTTCGTTTTATCTCTGTTAGCACATAATCAACACTAGCTATTTTGTTTACGTGGACAAATAGCCCATTGTAGAAGGTGGTTATGTGCGTTTCCTCACTGGTATTGGTGGGACTGTAGCAAAAGACGATTGTTGTGCAGGGTTGCTATTAAATGAAGCACACATAATTCTCGGTTGGGGTCTCTCGATACTATTTAGTGATTTTAAGGCATGAGGACTGTGAAGCATTCCAACACCCCTTATGGCAGCTTTGACGGAGTTTTTCCATGCAGATGTTGAGACAGATGTCTAACCGTTACTGTCATCATGGCATTTTAATCCTTGTTCACTATGGTAATATCTATGTTTTTGCACACATTTGTTTATAATGTGCTTGACTGTGAATGCTATAAGCTCGAGTTGCTGGTTTATTGTGTTAATTGACCAAACGTTAAATGTTAACAATGTTTTTTCATCTAAGTTGGGTCTGAATCTGATTTTTTAAACACTAGGTCCAGAGATCCAATCTCAACAGAAACACACTTTGTTTATCTGCCCAAAGGATTCAGCAATTTGGATGTACGGTTTGGATTAGTCATGGTAATCTTTCATTGACTGTCTTTATCTTGTCAGTAGATGCCACCCTTATAGATGTAGCAGTAGTTTCCTGACTAAACCATTTGATCCTGGTCGTTAACCGATGAGGTTCTTCCGTCCAGCATATAGTGATACGCGCTGTTGACCCAACTTTGGATTCATCCACAGTACTTCACGGCCACCATGCTGCTTCCCATAGTTTTCATTGCTATGTGCTTGTGTGGCTCGTAAAATCCTCTCCTCCCTCGGAGACTCTTATCCAGGGACAAACCAGGATGTTTGAGTAGTTATGGAGGAAAGAAAAAAAGAATCTATTCGTACCCCCCCCCCCGAAATCACTGACAAACCTATCCAAATTTTTTTTAATTGCCGACTAGACATCAAACTAGGACAGCTTACAGAGGAAGAACTTGACTGTTGTACTCCCTACATTATGGATTCGCCCTCCTCCATGAATACTCGTCAACGAGAGCGTTAGACGGAGTTAAACAAATCAGCCTGACACAATCACGTGTGATACCATCTGCGTAGTGGACGGATAGTCACTACCCCACTGGACTCTCATCTTCCTATCAACTAACTACTGTTTAACCAGGTTCACTTGTATCTTGTTTCTGTTACTTGAATATATATGTTTTTCTATCAACCCTTTTAGCGTTCCCCATGTTTTTCTTTTGTCAGCATCACAACAGAAATGATGTTTGCAAATAAAATTCCCGCAAGCTTTAACCCTCTTCAGAAGGGTTAGGTTAATTGCCTAGCGCCTGAGTCGCCCCTCTTTAGGGTAACGCTGACTGGACCCGAGGTATTTTTCAATATGCCGGGCGTGTGTGGGCTGTGGCCCTGCGCCCGGACCCACCTTAAAAAGGCCTTGTGCCATACTCATCCGGTTGGTGGGCCGGAAAACAAATCAAAGTTGACCAGACCCACGTGACACAATCACGTGTGATACCACTTGCGTAGTGGACGGATAGTCACTACCCCACTGGACTCTCAGCTTCCTATCAACTAACTACTGTTTAACCAGGTTCACTTGTATCTTGTTTCTGTTACATGAATATATATGTTTTTCTATCAACCTTTTTGCATTCCCTGTGTCTTTCTTTTGTCAGCATCACAACATTGATGCAGTATTAAAAAAAGCAGTAAAGCTGCAGGGCTAGACGAAATACCTCCGGAAATATAGAAGACAAAGGAATTTGATGACATACTTCTTCGATTATGCAACACTGTGTATAAACAAAATACCATTGAGAAATGGATAAAAGGTGGCATCCTCCTCTTTTCTTTAAGTGCTTGCCACGAGAGTGGAGATGGTTCTGTGGCGATTTAGGAATTACCAAAGAACTCCCAACCGGATGTTGACTCGTCGGCTGCCTGATACAAAATGTATAAATGCGTCGCCACGCATAAGGCTCCACGCATCCATCCGGTTAAAATCAGAAAAAAGAAAAATAATAAAATGTAAAGTAGCCAATGGGAAGCGGTCGCGCCAAAATTAGAAGGATTTTGGCGTAGCGAATTTGGAGCCGGTGAAAAGAGATAAATACTCAGGTTTTCTGTGAACCTCTCTCTTTTTCGGGTAGTGACGTCGAACCGACAACACCGTTTTTACTATCTGGTGTTTTGGGCACCACGCTATGTCTTTAGACGTAGCGTTGGTTAGTCCATTCACCAAGTAAATAAAGGAAAGTAAAAAAGAAATGTTTTCGTCTTTTATCTGTCTCTATTTTTCTTTGTATATTTCTTATGGACCTTCTTTGGGCAAGGCATTGCACCGGCCAGTCAACGTGGGGTAAAACTAAAAAACCAAAATATGGAGTCAGATATCTTACGGCAACACAGCCTTGCCCTTAGCCACTGACTACCTAAAAACCTTCAAACCCCACAGTTCCTTATTGTTTGAAACCCATAAACTTTGTTTTATTTGCCTTCGCGTAGAGGTAATATGTTGACATCACTTTTAATGTGTAGCGTGAACGACAGTACCACTTACTGAAGATTAGCCCTGTACGTTTGTGTAACGTAGTGGCCGAGGGATTTCGGTTCGTGCCTTTGGGTTTGGTTGGGCTGGGGGCCTTTCGGCTCGGCGCATGGGCTGGTTGGGTGCAACGTTGAGGCGGGTGTTGGCGTGGGCGGATAGAGGTGTCACTCAGATGTCACAATAGTTCGAGACGAAACGGGGTGACAGGGTACGGGTGACGTCACGCACCGGAAGCGCGCGGAGGTTTGTGTGAGAATTTGAAGAAAGTAAGAGAGTTGAGTACTAGATGCCAAACGAAGAGGTTCGACTTTTGGGGCTCGCAGATGCGAGGCGAACTTGTGCCCTATGGGGGCCGCTCGAGATGGGGACAAATGAATAAGACAGTATAGAAGATTGTGTCTCTCCTCCTTATGTCGAAACCTTTAACTCAAAGTTAATAAAAAGGTTTCGTACCTGAACGAGAAGTCGTTACGTGTTTTCGAATTTCGAGATTCCTATGCTCTTTATATATTCTATCGTAATGAACATTCGATGTCCATTTCACTCATTTCGCACATGGGCATATTCGTGTATATGGCCATTCAACATTTGTTGTCTTTGAGTCCCATAACTCGCATTAACAGAAAATTAGTGAGAGGCAACTCAAGGGAGAAGAATCTTGTATAAGATAAATGAAGAAAAGACTTGATTATCATTTGATGATATAGGGATTAATTAGCTGGTATCGCATGACACTTGGTTGTCGTGTCTTTTGTTGATGTTGCTGCTTCTTGCTTCTTAGTAACCATTCAGGATTTCTTCGAACCGCAGCTGATGCAATTTAATTATTCGCTGAGGTCTGCTGCTGTTGGAATTATCCTTGCTTGTTGATCTTGATCGGATCTCTTTGATGCGTTGCCTTCAGAAACAAAACGTTTTGCGCGGCAAGTACAAAAATTCTTGACCCGTCGGCATTCCCCTTTTGGGGAGCCTCAGTCACCAAGCAATAAACTTAGTCCTGTAAACAGGCAAAGACCCCCAAGGATGGCCCCCTGAGGCTAAGACGTCATAATAAGCAACACAAACGCCCGGCGCGAATGCCAGGTGTGCCGCATACGTGAAATTCGAGCTGTTTATCTACACTTGGCTAGTTTAAAAGTCATGAAATTGATGCCGATTGGTAGGGAAATATTTCATTATCCCTCTTTATTACTAATTTTTTTTCGCGTTTGTTTCGGAAGTGGTTGTGTGGGGCCGATTATGATTTCGGCTTGTTCTTTCCATATGACTGTTGAGATGAACACTTCCGGCTGCGTTATAAAAGGGACTTCCGACAGGTTACGAGAAATATTTTCGTTTTCTAGATAATGCTTTTTGTAAAATACAGAAAAGTTATTATAAATGTAATATTGATCATATGTTAACACCCACTCTAACTGTTGTATAGCCGTGATACAACTATACGTATACATATATATGCGGAAACATAATCAACAATAATGACGAACGAACACACTACTTTAGAAAAATATACCTCTCACACTTTATTCTCGAAACGGTTGCGAAAGAGTTGCGAAAGGGTTATGTGTGAGAGGTGAGTTGGAGACGGGAACAGACTGCAACATATTGACCCCAAGTTCCTCTGTATTATAGCAGCACTTCTTTCTCATTCTGCTGGGCTGCTCAACCGGGGTCCTGAGGGCCCAAGCCCTCTGTCTGCAGCTGGTTCACACTGCCTCGAACTGCAACTCGAACTCCAACTGCAACTGATTCCAACTAACTCAATCCGTCTGTGGCACCCGGTTATATAATTGTTTGACATCCACCTGCTTCCCGTGGGCGTTGCAATTGCACCGAATTCAACCCGTCTACAGGTCAAGGTGATACCCCGGTATCTTCGACCGGATGCACCAGTTATTTACACAGGTGCATCTCTTAATTGACAGCTCGGTCGAGGGCCAATATGTGACATAACAAGAGGGGTCCTCTTGGTGTAATGGCTAAAGTGCTGAGCTACAGCCTCAAAGTAAGTGAGTTCGAACTTTAGTCATGCTATTATGTTCACTTTTGGATAAATACCCTCGGGAAAGGTATCAATACCTGTGGGGACTAAATAAGAAATTTAACAAAAAACAATGACATACAAAATAAGAATAAAAATAAACACGAAATAGAATATATAAAAACAAAAATGAGGACCTCTGACAGGAAGCGCAATCTGCGCATGCCTGAAAAAAAGGGCTTTCTGGCGCCAAAAAGAAAATTGATCTCAGTTTCCTTGACATACCTCGACTGAGAGGCACGGCCCCCTTTTCTCTCGGTAACCAGTTGGAGCACACGTGTTTGCTAAGGCCTTCTGGGTCAGCTGCACTTGATGCCTCTTTTTCGGAGCAGTGTCAGCTAAACATACCAACTAACCACAGACATACATGGCGGACCCTCAAACCGCTTATACTCGATGCCGATGATTGATAAATTGCAAAAATGATTCCCGAGATTCTTCTAACGCCCCGACTTGGCAGCAGGGTTATTTTTCCTGTTTCAAGAAAACATTTCTTGCCACAGAATAGTTGTAAACGGCGAAAATAAAAATTGATCTTAAAGTTACCTCTGTCTTTTTTCTTTCCGTCCTTAATTCTTCTGGCGCTTCAACAAACAAAAAGAAGATAAGAAGTGAATGGGGGATAAGAAGGAAAAGTCAGTTAATGATAATATTAGTCCTCGATGAGTGGGGATGACTAAATTCAATAGATAAGCTGAATTTTGCCAAACGAGTAAGCAATAGTAACAATTGCAATTTTTAAAAGGAAATCAGTAGTGATATCATCATCATCATGTCGTGCCGCTAGCACGGATATCCCTGACCCTCTCTCGCTACTTTTCCCTATCGTTCATCGCCTCTGGTAGGTTTTCAGGGCTACATCCCGTATCCTCACAGAGCCGCTGTATGTATGTTCTAGCTAGTCGTCCTGCTTTTGCTTGGCCATATGTTGGGGTCTATAGGAGTACATCACTTATGAGCTCGTCTCTGCTTCTCCAGCAGTGTCCTGCCTGTCTGGTTCGTCTAACTTGGATAGTTTTTGTGATGGGAGGTAGGTGGCCGTATAGTTGGTGCCTTGTGGGGTGCTGTCGCCAGGACTTACTCAATATTGCTCACAACATTCTTATGTAATTGCCGTCTAGGTTCTTCTCCAGCCGTTCATTATTGATTTCCTTGAAAAAAGGTGAACTATAAATAGTGTTTCTTATAGCTAACTCGTTAAACAAAATTCCCCTTATCCATTAAATGAACTATAAACCGGGACATTGGTCTAATGAGTAGAGTGTTTGCCAATGGTCCGGAAAACCGGGGTTCAATCCTAGGTTGAGACTTAAAAAATGGTACTTGATGCTGCCTTGCTAAGTACTCAGCATTATAAGGTACGTATCAAGGGTAAAGTGGAGCAATCCAGGGAAAGGAGTAGCGCTCACCCCTACACCTCGGTGTAGTAGCTATTGAAAAGGGAGCCTTCGGGTCGCCCTCGACTAAGGTCGCCAACTTTACATACTTACTTTTATATATATATATATATATATATAGAAAGAGAGACAGGCGCCTCGGGTAGTGTAATGGTTAGCAAGCTTGACTAGCAAACCTGCAAGAGTGAATTCAAGTCTCATTGGGTGCCCGATTCATTCGGCCTTGTGCCACATCTAAGCAAAGAGCTTAGTAAATTACAATAGAGAGAGAGAGAGAGAGAGAGAGAGAGAGAGAGAGATATTAACAAGTGTGTATGTGTGTGTGAGGGTGTGTGATAAGTCCCGAACTGACGTGTCTTAGCAAATCTAAAAATAGAAAAAAAATCCACGAATGTCAAGGTTTCCTGAAATAACTTTTCCTTACTTTAAAGCCCAAAAGCTAGTGGGTATGAATAGATCAAAATCTCCAACACAGATGAACCAAAAGTATCGGCCAAAAAATTTACTGACGATAAATAAGTTTTATCCAGTAAGGAATTTCTGAACCGACAAGCAAGTAAGGATTTAAAAAGAATACTTAAATATATAGTACACGTACACGTGAAAAGATTTATACTCACACAACTTTTAAAAGCTGTTGCTCGTCACCAAAAATAATCTATAAAAAGATAACGTCTACTTCAACTCAAACTCCTGTTGTTTGTTTTGCTATTTGCTAGTTTTATTTATAATTTATTTCAGGATTTATCTTTTCATTATTGTACCCGAAAAACATTATGATTTTGTGCTACATTACGTTATGAACATGTTACAAAATTCGTTACAGTATTTACGCTACCCTCTTAAAACACACACACGTGTATATATATATATATATATATATATATATATATATAAACGTGCATTTACCGATCCCTCTACACGAGCGGGATGCGACACAAGGTCAATTTTTAAGCAGAATGTAACAAGTTTGATTTAAAGTTTTCCTTCTAGATCGGTTGGCATACCAAAATCAAAGAGTCTGGTCTATCCTATTACTTACACATAGTCGGAGGGAAAATAGATTCATGCCTTTCCCAGGGGTCCGACATCTACCGTTTATCCTCCTTTTAACTTTCTATTTTTTACATAAAATCAATTCGCTTTATTTTATTTCGGTCACTTCCATTTCTCTGTTAATATGCTATTCATAGTTGCACCTCTGGTGGTGTAACGGTTAGCAAGCTAGACTAGCAAACCTACACGAGTGAGTTCGAGTCTCATTGGGTGCCCCATTCATTCGGCCTTGTGCCACATCGAAGCAAAGAGCTTTGTAAATTACCTATTCATAGTTGCACCTCTGGTGGTGTAACGGTTAGCAAGCTAGACTAGCAAACCTACACGAGTGAGTTCGAGTCTCATTGGGTGCCCCATTCATTCGGACTTGTGCCACATCGAAGCAAAGAGTTTTGTAAATTACCTATTCATCGGGCACCTCTGGTGGTGTAACGGTTAGCAAGCTAGACTAACAAACCTACACGAGTGAGTTCGAGTCTCATTGGGTGCCCCATTTATTTGGCCTTGTGCCACATCGAAGCAAAGGCTTCGTAAATTACTAATATGCTATTCATATTTATTTCGCTTGTTTTATCCTCTCCCCTTTTTTCTTCTTCCCCCCCGTCTTTCTTCAATCCTCTTACCTGTTATTTCTTGTTTTTCTTCTTCTTCTCTCTCTCCCCCCTTACTTCTTCATTTCTTTCTTTTTCTGTCTCTTTCTTTTTCTTCCTCCTTTTAATTGGAAATTTTTCTAATTGAATAAATGGAACACATAATGTCTATTCAATATTCCCAATAAATCACATGACGTAATTTTAAAAACAAACGCTGATTTACTGATTAAACGCTCAATTCTCTCCCGATATATACATTTTCCTTATGTTGTTGTATCAATTTTTTTCAACTATCATCGTTGATTTAACATCATTAATATCATCCCTCACAGTCCTGATAATGGTTCATTAGAATCAAAACTTAATAATGTCGACTTTGATGAATCTTTCTTTCTGCTTGGATTACCTTGTTATCAATTTTTTCTCTATATTGTCAGATTTTACCCCATTATTTACTTCCATATATATATATATATATATATATATATATATATATATATATATATATATATATGGAAGTAAATAATGGAAATAAATACTCCAGTATGAAGAAAATAGAAAAACAGAGTAATCCAAGCGTGATAAATTTATTTATATGGTAAGGTCAACGTTAAAACGTTCCGGCTTCATAAAACCTTCATCAGGACTTTATGATTGATAAAAAGTTTTTGTATGAACAATGATGGACGTTTTTTATAAGATAACTTGAGAAGATAAAGAGTATATAAAGGACGCTTATGATTTTTTTCTTTGTATAAACTTTATCTTCTTCTGTTATTTTATTAAGAAATATCCATTGTTGCTCATGCAACAACTTTTTCTATCACAAAGTCCTGATGAAGGTTTAATAAAACCGAAACGTTTTAACGTTGACTTCACCATCATAAATAGATTCATCACATTTGGATTACTTTTTTTTTCTTTTTTCTTTATACACATATATATATATATATATATATATATATATATAGAACGGTTATGATTCTTTCTTTGTATATATGAGTGTAGCACAGCTTGTAGCAAGGGTTATTGTGGGGAATTAAGTGGTATTATATTCTGAAGTGAAGCATTTATTGAGTGCCAATAAAAAAAATTTATAAAGTGACGTACTGCCAAGACCAACAAGAACAATATCAACCCAGGAAAATAAATTGCATTGAATCAAAATGAGGTTAAAATAAAAATGTTATTTGATATTTAAAAGGTTGCTTCAGTTTTTGTGCACTGACAATGTGCCGTTAAAAAATGTCTGTACGTCGTGGTTGCAGAGTCGACCTCTGGCTATTATATCAAATCAAGCATATTTGTTATTAATAGTTTTAATAAACTAGCAGAACTTCCTGGTATTGTCCGGGACAAAATAATAAATTCCATAAAGAAAGATAAATAAATGAATAAATTCATTATTAAATAAGACAATTCAAGTAACTTATATCATCATCTTTTTTTACGAGAAAAACTCCAAGACTAATCCCTGAACCTGGTTTTAGTCATGGGGGGGTGCTATTCATTTAGTGTATCTTGGGTAGGAATAGCCTGGCATAGCCCATCCCTCTCAAGATCTACAACTGGCTAAAATTTAAACTTTTCCTTCTCCTAAACTGGTTGCCATGCCAAATTTAAAGAACCCAGTCAGCCCCACTATTTACCAATAGTTTAAGGTTGAATAGCTCTTTGTGAAATGCAAGCAGGCTCGTTCAGGGTTTGAACTCGGATCGCCAAGTCTACTTTCGAAGACAGTAAACGTTACGCCATGAGCGCCTCTTTTATGCTTATTCTCCTCTTATAGGTTAAATCTCTGATTTAAAAAGAGCGAGGTCATTACGAGTTTGAGGGCAGAACATGGCTTATTTGAATTGCTAAGCAAGTTACTTTTAAAAGCTATTGTTGTGGTATCATCCCTATTTTCCATGTACAATGGACTGTTCCAATAAAGATATAACATTTGACTGTAATTCACTCGGGGAGAAGGTAGCAAAAGCTAATGTAAAAAATCATATTACCTGCTTTTATCGACCCATACCGAGCCCGACCCTTTATTTCTTTTATCCCTGTAGATTAGGATTCCCGCCCCACCTAGGGTAGGTCCGGCTTGTTTCCGGTTTTTTCGACCCGGAAAACAGTCGGCCTCCAATTTTATTGACGGGGGGATGGGAGGGTAACCAAACGGGGAATTTTTTCCTTATTTTCATGTATATATACTTTTCGGGGTCTTTTTCTCCCATTCCCATCGTATCCATTGTAAAAAACCATACATTGTAAATAAAATCATACACCACTTTCGGGTTTTAAGTAGGTCTTTTTCATAGAGCAAATGTGGTATTTTGGTGAGTGCTGCGTGCATGGCGATGGACGAGTGATTATATATTGTATTGTTGAATGGGTCGGCGAATGTGGCTAGCTAGGTTCCCTTAGAAAATATAGTTAAAGCAAGACCGCCCCCTTCCCCTACCCCCAAACCACAAGACCTTGTGCCTTCGTTGTAAACACAACGAAATAAAAGAAGGTAACAAAAGCTACACTGGCGACATTGTATTATTTGTTTTCTATCATATATAAATTTTAGTCTTCTCTCTAAGTACGTGTCTGTCTTATCTGTTTCATGCCTTTTTCCGAGGACATAACTGCTATCAAATAAATAAATCTCATCAAATGTTGTAAAAGATCAGATTGGATTTAGTTTGGTTTGTTTTGGTTGTGTTTTATGGCATATCAACCTTTGTGGGTTATTTAATACCAAATCCTGTTCACACACACACACACACACACACACACACACACACACACACATATATATATATATATATATATATATATATATGATTTGTAAACAAATAGTTAGTGGGTAAGATTACTTTTAAATGAGCCTGAGTTCATTTGTTTGCACACAGTTAACTGGTCACAAGTATTGCTAATACTAATTATTCTCTAATATCAATGATATCCGTGCACAAAGTTAAATGGTTTCTAGTATAGTAAATGTTTGAATAATTCTATTTGGCCCATAGATGGAACACTAACAGGTACTACCACGCAGAGAAATAAGGCCAAAGAAGGTTATGCCATATTTTACAAAGCTTGAGGACTGGAGCCTCACTATTCCTTACCTAAGACACTCATTAGGAGGGGATGGTCTTACTCCGCTACTGAGGTACGAGCAGCGTGTTCTACAGCCCCAATTTGGAATTAGATTGGAAAAGAATTTTTTTAAAGAATTATTTGTCCGAATTAGTTATCCTTATAAAACCAAATCTGCCAAATTGGCAAAAATATAAAGAACATGCTGGTATTTGTAAAAGAAAATTAGTGTAAAAAGATTTTTGAACTCATTGACTTAAACTACAGTTATTTTTATCAATTTTACTTAATATATGCACACACTAAGACATTGAAAACACATTCACATGGCCAAACAAGCAACTTGATAAGATTTGGCTGCCCCAAACATCTTTTAAAACAAATCAGCCGGTTAGCCACAGCTAATTTGAAACGTACCCCACCAAAACCTTATGAAAAAGTCATTAGCCCGGTGCCTTCACTATATATATATATATATATATATATATATCATCACCATGTCATGCTGCTAGTACAGATTTTCCAAATTCTTTCTCGCTATCCGTCTCTATCATCCCTCGCTTTCGAAAGGTCTTCTAGGCTACATCCTGGGTCCGTACAGATCTGTTGAAGATAAGTTCTAGCTAGTCGTCCTACACGTTTGCGTCCGTGTGAAGGGGTCCATAGGAGAACGTTGCTTATGAGTTCGTTCTTACTTCTCTAGCAGCATCCCACATGTCTTATTTGGATGGTCGTCGAGATGGGTGGTAGGTGGCCGTACACCTACTATTTTATGAGATGTTGCTTCCAGGATTTTTAAAATATAGTTCGTAGCATTCTTGTGCAATTGCCGTCGCCATTCGACGGAAGAGGCGAGCCTCTTGATAATATAAACCATGGTACCGTGTTGTTCGCATGGGATGTTAGTGGAAGGATAATTAGTCGGACAAACTTCAGCGAGAAAGACCTTCAGTAATATCTTGGCAGGCAGTGTACGGATAGTAACTATTTTTTTTATATTCCCGTTGAAGGAAATACTCAAGCTTTTCTTCAATTGTCTGTCAATAAATTTCTCTATGAGCGTTATAAAACATTTATTTCAAAACTCTACATCAGTGGAACTCTGTAAACTCTGTAAACAGAAATATGAATACGTTGTAGTCAAAAAATTAGTCCAACCCTTGTAGCCGATTTTATTTTCGGTCTTAAGACTGGAGAGTAATACCCAATTATATCTCTTTCGATTGTATAATGTTTCATTAGGAATAATAAAAAATCCTGCTATCTTTGGTTTAGAAGAAAATTAACTTTTTATAAATAATTGTTTGTGCGTTTGCGGGGGGGTGTCCTCGTGGTGTAATGGTTAAAGCGATGGACTGCGGAATCGCAGTACGCGAGTTCGTACTCCAGTCGCGCTATTACATTCACTTTCGGGCAAAATACCCTTGGGAAAGGTATGAACCTCCTTATCCTCCCAGCTATGGGTTAAAAAGTAGCACTACTATTCTTCTAGGAGAATGGCTTTGGCATTAGATAACCCACAGAGGTTGATATTCCATTAAACAAAGAAACCAAACCTTGTGCGTGTGCTTATTTATGGGCGATACTGTAATACTCAAAAAGTGATGCCCGTTGTATAATGGTTATGTCGTGGAAAATGGACACGATGACACGAGTTCAAATCTTGGACGAGGCTGATTGCATTGGGTTCTCTAGCCTTGGTAAGGCAACCTAGGAGAAAGAAAACTATGAATTCAAACCTGTTAAACTCCGCTTAAAAATTGAC
This sequence comes from Sepioteuthis lessoniana, assembly GCA_963585895.1. Lineage (NCBI taxonomy): Eukaryota > Metazoa > Mollusca > Cephalopoda > Myopsida > Loliginidae > Sepioteuthis > Sepioteuthis lessoniana. The sequence goes on from CAUZXS010003488.1 coordinate 82,410, forward strand.
CTTGTGTCACATCCTCCCGTGGCGAAGGGGTTGGTAAGTACATACTGTAATACTCAATAATATCCGTTTTGATTATTAAATGTTTAAGTAGAAATAATAAAATCCGGGTATTTTTCGTTGAGAAGAAAATTAACTTTCAGTTTTAAATTGTTAGGCGTGTACTAATGTATAGGTTATAGTATGAAGAGAGAGAGAGACAGACAGACAGACACAGACACAGACACAGAGAAAGAAAGAATTAACGAAATATTTAGAAAAGTGCTTTTAGATTATGAACTTGAGTAAAAAACGTTATTTTCATGTTCAAGAAATTAATTTTTCTCTGAGAGTTCTCTCTTCTCTGGAGATTGGCGTCAACAGAAAAGAAATCCTAGAAGTGATCCTTAGAATTCACAGAATATGAATTTCCCAACTATCAGCCATATTTTTAGAGAGAGAGAGAGAGAGAGAGAGAGAGAGAGAGAGAGAGAGAGAGAGATTATCAAAGTCATCATGAAGATTAAATCCCCCTCCCACACTTTGACCAACGATTACATAATGTCATTGACGTGTTGACGTTAATATTTTCTTGACTTTATATGAATTAATAGATGTTTTGTGGCAAAAATTTGCTGATAATACGATCAAAACAGTTATGATTTGGTATTATTTATTATTGAACAACTCAACATTGAAACTTTGTGACCAAAGATAAATTTGAAACACTTCTACTACCAAAAATAAATTAGTAACACTTCCATCATCAAAAAGGATTTCACAACATCTCTGTGACCAAAAAATAAATATGCAACCCCTCTTTAGCCAAAAATACATTTCCAACACCTCAGTGACCAAATGTAGATATGGAACTATTCAGCGAGAGAAAAATTAAATTAGCAACACTCCAAATGAACTAATTAAATTAGCAGCTATACCCTGTGGATAAGGGGTAAATTTACAACGCACCTGCTGTTAGGAAGTAAATTCACAACCCTTCAGCTAGAAAAAATCGCAATACTCTTCAGATTTAAAATAAAGTTGCAACATATCTGTTTTATAAAAATGATTCTGCAACACCTCCGTGGTGAAAAATGTATTAGCAACGCAACCATGACCAAAAATGAATTTGCAACGCAATTGAGACCAAAAATGAAACCACAACATTCCTCTGTCTCCACCCTCCCTTCAAAATCCGTAACGCCTTTGTGATCAAAAATATATTAGCAACACCTATATGAAAAAAAAGCAACACCTGTGTGACCGAAAATAAATTAGCTACAACGCGGTACCCCCTCAACCCACCAACAACTCAGCGAGGAAAAAAAATCGCAACACCACATTTGGTGGGAAATATGTATGCAACACCTATATGGGTAAAATGAATATGCAATACCTCTGTGACAAAAAATAGCAACACCTCTGCGATGAAAAAAAATAGCAACACGTATGTGGCCCCAAATAAATTTGCGACACTTCTGTGACCCAAAATACGATAGCTTAAATATGTAGAAGTGGTGTACTTATTTTTGGACTGTTCTATATTCATAATTTTGGTTATCTGTCTTGTACTATCAATCAGTCTTCTGTTTTTTTTTTTATGCTGTCAAAAGTGATGCCGTTATCAGCAAAACTTTGGCACCAACAATCTCTTAAATTTTATAAAGCCAAGAAAATAAAAACGCCCACACGTCAATGACATTATGTAATCATTGGTCATTGTGTATGTTGGCAAATTAATCTTTAAAATCGTGATGATTTGAATAATCTCTCTCTGTCTCTCGTTTTCAAGACGAATAGAAGAAAATAATATTCACTTGAAGATTTTTAAATGTTTGGTAAAAACAATCTAAAATAATTTCCATTTAAGAATGTATCCGCAGTTGTCAAAGTAACTAAGAAATGTTAGGTACAAAATAACTTTTACAGTATCACAATTTTTATGATGTTTTTTCTTAACGAAAGGTTTTCTCTATTTCTCTATTTTGTAAAATGATACGATCAAAATAGATATTATAAAGTATTACAATATCACCAATTATCAAGTACATACCCCTAAAAAAATTTTAATAAAAAGTTATCTTTCTTTTAAAACAAAGATATTGTGATTTTTTTTTATTTCTTGTGGAAAATTACACTATCAAAATGGATATTAAATATTACAACATCATCCATGAATATTTACACTCGTAATTTTTTTATGAAAATTCTAAGGCAAAGATACTAGGATTTTATCATTTCTTGCGGAACATCTAGAATTGGTCACAGGGAAAGTGAATCCGAGAAACTAGAATCAAACTTAGGATGGAAAAGGAAATGTCACCCACCCACTAAGGATAAACTCGAAGATTGAATGAAAATGACAATAAGATGGAGGTGCCCGTGGTGTAATGGTTATCGTCGTAGGAAATGGACACGGCGACACGAGTTCAAATCCTGGACGACACTGTTTGCATTTCACATAGCGCTAATACCCTTGGGAAAGGTATGAATCCAATTATTCTCCCTCCAGCTATGGGTAAATAGTAGGACAGACTGGGTTCTTCAGCCTTGGTTAGGCAACTAGTCTAGGAGAAGGAAAACTCTGAATTCAAACCTGCTAAACTCCGCTTAAAAATTGACCATGTGTCATATCCTGCCTGAGTGGAGGGGTTGGTAAATAGGATAAGATGTATTCTAGAGATTTTTTTTTTCTTTTGCATTTGTGGAACCTACCAGTGACCTATATAGTTTTGACTAAAACCTGAGACCGACTAATCTTTTCTTAACAAACACAACGTGGTATTGGGGTTGTTTAGCGGGTAAAATATGATAAATTGTCGTCGATACTGTCATATTCGAACTGACAAGAAAGTTTTAAATGCTATTTCTCCAAATTGTTATTTTGCCAAGTAACTTTTCAGGAAGGATTCAAATAATTTTCAGTATTAAAACAAAGATATTGCGATTTTATCATTTCTAGTGGAATATTACACAATCAAAATGGATATTATCAAATATTCTTTTAATCTTGATATAATGGAATTAGTGCTTGATTGTCTAGACTCATGTTAGATACTAAGAAGATGAAGGAGATTAATTACCAAAATAACAGAAAAAAAAAAAAAAACTTGTATGAAACAACCCACAGGGCCGGCTTTAGTTGGTTTCACCGTTCGTCTAGTAGTGAGGACCCCATTATTTCTTCTCACACATTTTATGTTACCCTATATGTATACATATACTTATCATATTTACCAACCCTTCCGCTCGGGCAGGATATGACACATGGTCAATTTTTAAGCGGAGTTTAGCAGGTTTGAATTCAGAGTTTTCCTTCTCCTAGACTAGTTGCCTCACCAAGGCTGAAGAACAGTCTATTCTACTATTTACCCATAGCTGGAGGGAGAATAATTGGATTCATACCTTTCCCAAGGGTATTAGTACTATGTGAAATGCAATCAGTCTCGTTCAGTATATGTATACATATACTTATAGACACACTCACACCTATGTGCACCCGAGGCCAGAAGAGCTTTTTGTGTCATAGAGATGGATTGGTTGGTTTTGGTTTCATTTTGTTTATGGCATTGTAGGTTATTCAATGGCAAATTCATTTTTATACATATGAACAGTTCTATTTCAAACGATTCATTTTAGCATAAGCACACAATTTAGTTCTATCAGGTGTTATCACTCCGGGCCAGAGTGGGCCTGAGAGTGGTTACAATGAAGGGGTACTCCACATTCCCCAAAGCTCTAACGTTACTGAAGCTTCACCATTAGATTGTTTAGTGTCATGTACAGGACACTTGTTGAGGGTAGGTGGGTCTTACTCCTCTGCAGAGATGCAGTCAGTGTATTCTGCGGCTCCAGCCGACTGGGCAACAAGACACTTGTAAGAGGGAGGGTTATATGTGGGCATTTCACAAGTTATACAAAAAAAAAAAAAAAAAAAAAAAACAATTGTGAAATAACAAATAGAGGGTGGAAAGAAGAAAAGACAAAACACGGATTCAGAACTGCAAACCGTAAGACGGCGAAGTTGGCATTTTTAAGCATTCCTGTGTATGTTATTTGTAGCTATCACTAGAACTCAGCGAAAATCCTACACAACTACTAAAGATACTGACTCATCTGGTCATCGACTTTACTGCTCTGCATCTTTGTTCTTGACTCCATACCGCCCTCCGACTGCTTTGGCCCCACATCCTGAGCTCTGAATGTCTGACTCTCTGATCCGGAGTGTCATTCCTGACTGATCAACGTCCTTCATCCTTTCTTCCGGTCTCACAGGTTCATGCGGGCACAGCTCTTTGTGTGGTCTTCGCGCCAAAATAGACTATGGAAGGTCTCCTAGATACTCTGGCGCCGCTTCAAAGATGCTGGAAATACTTCTGCCGGTCACCCATAACACACAGAGACCCATACGCGCACATCCAAATATATATATATATATATATATATATATATATATATATATATATATACACGCTCGTTATCGTGCTACACTAGTGTCAAAGCTGGAGTCAAATTTTATCTTGTCAGGTGTAATTCTTATGGAAATTTTTCTTTGCAGAGGAATCTTATTCTTAATTTTCAAAAATTTGGCCCACAATATTATCATTCAACTATCACGGACAGCATAACAGTATATGAGAACAACCAGTAAAAAACAACATTATCTTTATAAACATTTATGTTAAGAATGTCTAAATTCTTGCAAGATGTAAAGTGACTCATTTTTATGTGATTTATTTATTTCTATGTTTTTGGAGTTATATTTAAAGATCAAGAATGAAGAATGCAAAATCATTTCTCTCTTTTATATCTTTCAATTTCTCCATATTATTTTTCCTCCCCCACTCTCTCTAACTTCCTTTCTATCTTTCTATTTCTCCATGTCTTTCCTTTCAACTATTTGGCTTTTTTTCTTTATATTTCATCCTGTCTGTCTGTTTCTATCTCTCTCTATCTTCTTATTTCAATATGTCTCTTTTTCTTCCTTGTTCTTTTCTTGTCTCACTCTATTTGCTGTCTATCTTTTTATTTCTCTGTATCTTTTTTCGTCTCTTCTCTCTCTCTCTCTCTCTCTCTTTCTCTCTCTCTCTCTTCCTAATCCTCCATGTCACTCTTCTTCTTCTTTCTCTCTCTCTCTCTCCTTATTTCAATATGTCTCTTTTTCATCCTCTCACTTTTTTGTCTCCCTCAATTTGCTCTCTCTCTCTCTCTCTCTCTCTCTCTCTCTCTCTCTCTATCTTTCTCTCTTTCTCTCCGTCTATCTTTTTATTTCTCCGTGTCTCTTTTCTCCCTTCTCTCTCTATCTTTCTCTCTCTCTCTCTTTTCTTATTTCTCCATGTCCCTCTTCTTCTTCTTCTTCTTCTTCTTCTTCTTCTTCTTCTTCTTCTTCTTCTTCTTCTTCTTCTTCTTCTTCTTCTTTCTGTACGTCTCTTTTTTCATTCTTTCCCTTTACCTGTCTCTCTCTCTCTCTTTCTATCTTCTTATTTCTCTATGTCCCTTTTTCCTCTCTCTCTCTCTCTCTCTCTCTTTTATTTCTCTATGTGTCTTTTCCCTTCTCTATTTTTATCTTCTCATTTTTTCTGTCTTCTTCTTCTTCTTCTTCTTCTTCTTCTTCTTCTTCTTCTTCTTCTTCTTCTTCTTCTTCTTCTTCTCCTTTTTCTTTGTCCCTCTTTTCCTGTCTCTATCTGCACTCTCTCTGTTAAATACATCGACTGCATCTATGCAGAGGGGTAAGTCCTCCCCAACGAGTATTCTGGAAACAACATTAAACAACCTGATGATGAGGCTCCAGTAATGGCAGTGCTTTGAGGAATGCAGAGTACCCCTTCATTGCCTTTGCTCCCAGGTACACTCTGACCTGGAGTGGTAGCATCTGACAGGGTCCTATCTATGAGTCAAATAGAACGGTTTGACATCTAAACTGTGTGCAAACAAATAACATCAAAAATTGAATTGTTACAAAAAGAACAGTTTGATCATTTAACTGTGTGTAAAGAAATGACTGATATTTGATTGAATTGTTGGTGATTCATTCCAATACTTGAAACCATTTATCTTTGTTGACTTATACTAAATTGAATTATTAGAAAAAGAAGTGTTTGATCATTAGCTATGTCCACGTTTTCTCGTGTGAGATCTTGTTAGTCGCTTAAAACGTCCATAGAGTTGTTTTTCTTCCCACATTTGTTTTATGGTTATTGTAGTCCAGTTGGTCCTCGTGTTGTCAGTATTGTTTTTGGTGGCTGTAATCGGTCTTCCACCGCGCTTTTCTGTGTAGACTTCGAGTCGTATCGATGCATCAACGTCTTCCTCCCTCCTTTCTTGACACGTATAATCTGTCAACGTCTTCTCTGGGATGTAATGACTTATGCATGGTCATTAGTTTTCTTGTTCTCTGGTCTATTTGTTTAAGTTCTTCTCTGGTCCACTTCAAGAATGGTCCTGAGTATCTTATGAAGGAGACAGTCCAGGTATTTATCCCTTTGGCAAGGTTCCTGCTATAGAGTTTTGTCTCGAGTAATTTTCAAGTTCTCCTGAGATACTCTTTTTTTAATTTTGTCTTTCATTCCCACTTGTTTGATGGCGTCAGCTTCCAATATCCCCAAGTATTTGTAAGTTTCCTTTTCTCCTAGCGTTTTGATAATTACTTGATTTAGTAGTTCGACCCCTTCCGTCATATGTCGTTTGCCACTTTTAAGTACTATCATGGCGCGTTTTTCTATGCCAAATTCCATTCCTATATCTTGACTGTATATTTTCACGTGACGTTTGTATTGTCTCTGATGGCTGTAATCAGCCTTCCTCCGCGCTTTTCTATGTGGTCTTCGAGTCGTTGTATCGATGTATCAGTGCTGTCTTCAATAGTGGCAAGTCCTCTTCCTTCCTCTTTTCTTGACAAATATAGTCTGTCAACGTCATCTCTAGGATGCAAACCCCTATATTATTATTATTATTATTATACTCCTTTTGAGAGTTTTTCTCACCAGCGTTAGCTAATAGTTTTTCACCGCAGTTTGAGTGATAGCAAGTCTCTTAAAGTCTCCGGGACTCTTCTCAGTATTCTAGCCGATCTTTAAAATGCTGTAGTCTAGATTGTCTCCACTTGTCTTCTTATTTACAAGTCTTCCAGTCCCTTTACCAAACCTTTAGGAATTGCACCGAGCACACCAATTACTATTGGTATCACCGTTACCTTCTTGTTCAATTATTATTATAATTTATATCTATGTACTTATATTCTCATTCTCAATGTTGTAGAGTTTGATGATAAATAATACCTGATAATTGTAGAATAAACAAAAGAACTGTAGAAGGCAACAACACACAACATCAATAATTGTGATAATAATAACAGCAACACTTACCAGAGGTCCAGCTTATTCACAAGACAAACAGATTGATCTGGACTGAGGGCTGGTATTTATGAACAAGCATATCCAATGAGATGATCCAGCCAATCACAATCCAAGGAATGGACTGGCCCATGTGTGCACGATGGAATCTCCCAATGTGCTATAAATAGTTCTCCTCTTTCATGGAGGAGTTACTTGCTTTGGTCTTAGCCCAGCTACTGACTACAAGTGTGTTTCACGGACGACAGCTTTTAGATTGTGGATCGGTATTGAGTTACTGCCACCTTTTTTTGTCTGGCAACTGGACGCTAGTTGCTCCCCACTTCCCTTACCTAGCACCTAGCGCCAGTTGCTGGGCGGCAGTACTGCCCCCAGTTTCCTGGTAGTGAGGGTTTGCTTTGCTACCGTTGACAAGTGACCCTGCGACCAGTTGCCATTATATCCATTCCATCCTGACCTCTTTAGTTATTTTTATTTTTTATTTTTCTTAGTTGGACTTCCCGTCGAATCACACTAACCCTCCTGATTGCGATTTAGCAGTCATGGAGGGTTCCTCTTCTCCATCGCATTCATATCATCCTTGCGACCCACCGTCAAAAGCGGAAAAAACAGAAGCCCTCCCTTAGCAGTCGGAGGAACAAAGGGAACCGGAAACACCAACGTTTAGCCTCATTGGATCAAATTGGCCTTCTTTGCCAATCCCTGATGAAACAGACAGCCCAATCCAGCTGGGACAAAAGGAGAAACCACCAAGCCCAGTACCTTGGAAAATCCAGACAAAGAACCCAGAAGATCACGAAAAAGACCGGATGGGCAAGTATGCCCAGTACTTCAAGGGCAACGAAATCTTGCCCATCCCCGAGATCATCGAGAAGCTGGAGCCAAGAATCTTGTCGCTGGTGGTTTCGGACCTCAAGACAAGACGGCTGGTTAGGCTGAAAAGGGAGGCATTCGAAGACCTCCTACGGAAAGCGGGCGTCCCATGCCAGTATTTTTGCAGACGGAGCATTGCAACTTGGGACGTCCAGCTTCCCACCAAGGAACAGGCAACAAAAGCAGCCACAACTACAATCACGACCAAGTTCTTCCGACTGCAGGGTCCGCGTTACAGTATGTAACGTTCCGGCTACTATCACTGGGGAGGTGCTGGCCGCGTTCCTCAGTAGATATGGACAAGTAGAGGAAAGCAACCTTCTAAGGTCAGCCGCCGGGACGGCCTACGGGGACCATGTGTTCTGGCTATGCCTTACTAGGGAGGGGTTTCAAGCCATCCCTGAGATAATCATTAGTAGGGAGAGGCAGATGATGGTGGTGGTGGAGGGACGACGTCCGCGCTGTTGGAGCTGTAAGCAGCTGGGTCATATATCCAAATTCTGTCCCCAGAAGGACCCTCCAAGTGCTGCAGTTTCCCCAGCCCCCACGACTACCACAACTGCAACAATTACCACAGCCACCATCAGCAGTGCATCAGCTAAAGAGTCGGGTCAGGTCCAGCCTAAAAAAGCGGAGGGAGGCTGGACCGAGATGACCTGAAAAAAGAAGAGGTCCCCCCCAAAAATGGAGGACAAGGCTTCAACAATGACCATAACTGCTGCTGCCTCTCCTGCTAAGGGGACTGATTCGGAGAGATCCCCCCAGGAATCACCTCCAAAATCACCCCCCAAAGCATCACCATACATACCAAAATCAGTTACAGCTTCAATTCCACGACATATTGTCGAGCACCCAGTGCTCCCAGCAAACAAGTCTTCAGCAAAGCAATCCAAAAGTAAAAATAACCCCACAGCAGAAACATCAGGCACTCCAATGGAAACGTGTACGAATCTAAAGAGGAGGAGAAACAGCAATGAGAGAGCCGCCAAAAAGATGTGCGCAGGGCCACCCTGCATTGACGACCCGTTAGAAGGTACCTCCAATGCCTTTCAGCCTCCCCCTCAACAGGCACCAACACAGATGCCAATCCCATTCCCTCCTCCTCTTCCATTTCTTCCTCCTCCATTTCCTCCACCACCTCCCCCGCAATACCGAATTCCACAACATGCTCCCCCTGAACTCCTACAAAACCTACAACCTCCCCAACCCATTCAACTTTCTCAACCCCCTCAACCTTCGGAACCTCCACCTCCTGTTTGTCCCTATTCTGACGGATGTGTTCAACCATTGGTTTGCCCAGGGAGCCATCCCTGGTAGCATTACCAAGGACGTGATCACATTGCTGAAGAAAGAAGGCAGGCATGTCCGGGGCGAGCTAGACGATTAAAGGCCCATAACTCTGCTTAACACAGAGTTAAAGATTTTGGCCTGGGTCTTGGCGAACCGTTTGCAGCTTGTCATCAGTGATCTGATCGACCCTGAGCAGAGCTATGCTGTGAAGGGAAGATCGATCCAAGACAACTTGCATTTGGTGCGCCAGATCCTAGAGGGAATAGAAGACGACACCGAAGCCGCGCTGATCAATTTGGATCAGTCCAAGGCCTTCGATAGGGTGGCGGTTCTTGGCGGCGGTTTTGGAGACCGCCGGATTCGAGCCGGAGTTCCGCAAATGGATTAGCATGCTGTACCGCAACCCACAGGCGGTGGTGCAGGTGAACGGTAGGTGTTCGGAGGCTTTTGCAATCGGGCGATCGGTCCGGCAAGGCTGCCCCTTGTCTCCTCTTCTCTATGTCCTTGCTTTGTAGCCCCTGCTCCGAAGGCTTAGGGATGAGAGGGATGGTCCAGCCCTGCGCGGAATCTTGCTACGCGGCAGCGTCCGAGCGAAGATTTCCGCGTTCGCCGATGATATCACGGTCTTTGTGTCCAGGCGTCGGGACATATTGGCGGTGAAGGAGGCGGTCGCGAGTTACGAAAAGGTAGCAGGTGCCAAGGTCAACTTTGACAAGAGCAAAGGTTTGCAGTTGGGTGCCTGGAGGGGAAGTGTTCCCCTGCCAGGGCCCTTCCGCTGGAGTGACGGCCTCGTCCGCATCCTTGGGGTGTGGTTCGGGCCCGGCCTCCAGCTGGAGCGAAATTGGTTGGAAGTACGGACTAAGGTAGAAGTGCAGGTGGTTGCCTGGCTTCGAAGGCGGTTGACCTTATAGGGCAGGGCGGAGGTGTGCGCCGGGTACATCTTCCCCTTGATCCTTTACCGTTTGTCTGTACTACCTCTGCCTAAGGTTCATCGGGTGGCGCTAGAACAATCCCTTTTCAAGCTCCTTTGGAAGGGTCGAAGCCCGATGGTCCGTAGACAGGTCTGCTATCAACGTCCTCGCGATGGGGGTCTGGGGATGCCGGATCTCGAGAGCCACCGGCTCGCTGAGAGATTGGCTCACCTAGGCCGATCGTTGACGACGGACGCGGTGTGGAGCCTCAAGGTGAGAGTCGCCTTTCCTTGCCTGTGGTTGAATCCCGAGGCTGAAGGCCGTCGTAGGCCAAGGGATGAACCACCATTCGTCATCGAGTGCCGCAGGGCCCTTCGAAAGCTTCCTTGGTCCAGTGACCTCTCATGGACTCGTAAGGAACTATATAGAGGCTTAGTGGTGGGTTCCGCTTCGGATCCTCTGATGGGTCGGCTCGGCTGGTCGGCGGAGAAGGCTCGCTCCCATTGGAATTGGGCGCCAGGTTCGGGCTTCTTGAACAACTCCGAGTTCTCGCTCACCTGGCGGCTAGTTCCAAATGCGTTGGCCCTCAACGACTGGGCTTACAGAGCGTGCATTGCAGATATGCCTGACTGCCCCCGCTGCGACAGTGGTTTAGAAGAAACGGCTTTGCACGCCTTCTACTACTGCGAGCGGGTTCGCCCGCTCCAGAACGGGAGCCACGTCGAGGAGTGGACGGCTCGCATCAGTCCTAGAGAGCTTGTGCTGCTCGACGTTGGATACGTTTTGGACAATGTTGACCCTCCGTTTCAGGGTGAGAAACGTGTGGTGTTTCTCGTGATCCTAGCCGTGGCTAGAATGGTGATTTGGCAGACGCGAAACAAGGGATTGTATGAAGGTGCAAACTTTTCTTATCGCGATCTGATCTTGTTCTTTAGGCATCAGCTTTGGGTCAAGATTAGATGCGATAGAAGATGCTTGGACCGCATAACATTCAGCAAAAGGTGGGTGTATGCAGCAAGCTTGGTCGTATGCAAGGGGACAACGTTGGAGTCATCCTTCCCTCCTCTGCCTGCGCATGGTGATAATGATCCGGGTCCTTCGGGACCCCACCCCGGGTAAGTAGGAACTCTATGTAACATTTAGATAACTTGACCCCCTAGTTAGTAGTGTGAAGTGTGTCATTGGCCCCGCAATCTAGATGTTAGTTCTTTCAAGATCCTCCCCATTCCCAGTTTTCTTTTTTCTGTCCCCTCTACCACTTGTGAGTCCCTGGCCTTTTATGAGGATCTTGGCCACATTTTCAGTATTTCATGTTCACTCCCCACTCCAGGCCGGCCCCCTTCCTGTCTGTTCTTTTATCCTGATTAGTTTTTTAGGATCTTCCCCTATAGGGAGAGTTTAGGCTTGTTTTTGGTCTTATCCAAGTACCAGAAAACAGTCGACTCTCCACATCATAGAAGGGGGTATGGGAGGGAAACCAACCGGGTTTATATTTTGTTTACTTTGGGTCTTTTTCCTCCAATACCTCATCACATTTCATTACACGAGTGAGTTCGATTCTCATTGGGTGCCCAATTCATGCGGCCTTGTGCTACATCTAAGCCAAAAAGCTTAGTAAATTACCTCATCACATTTCATCTATTGTACGTACGCCATTCCATTGCATCGGGTTTTTAAGTAGTATTCTCATGGAGTGAATGAGGTGTTTTGGTGATTGTGGCGTGGTTGGTTGGTTGAATGAATCCATTGTATAGAATGATTGAAATAAAATGACTGTTGACTGTTGGCGATGAGTGTGACTAGCTAGGGCCCATAGGAAAATACAGTTCTCACCCCTTCCCCTCCCCTAAACTCTTGGGCCTTGTGCCCACCAAAAAAGCAATAATTTGTACTTTTTGGAAATAAATGGTCTTAGCCAAGCTATTGACTAGAGGTATTCTCCGAAGTATCAATTTTGATGATAGAGTTTGATAATAAAGAATACTTAATATATCAATAGAATTGAAACATTGCAGCAAAGAAAAAATTGTATAAATTAAAGGAAGTACACATTTTTGGACTGCTACATATTCATATTTTCGGTAACAGAGTTTCAGTGCTGTTGAGTTTGGGAAGGATTAATACCTAATAATATCCGTTTGGATTGTATTCCCACTGAAAAATCAAAAGATTTCGTCCCTTTGGTTAAGAAGAAAATTAACACAGGACAAATAAACAAAACAATTCATAGATTGAAGAGGGCAGTAAAAAGTAATTATTGTTCCTGAGTGGCTGTTGAAATACGTTACCACTATGGGTTAGCGGAGTGTTGCAAGTGTGTGTCCACGTGTGTGTGTATCTGTGTTTGTTTGTGTGTGTTGCGAGTGTGTTTGTGTGTGTGTTGCAAGTGTGTGTGTGTGTTGCGAGTGTGTGTGTCCACGTGTGTGTGTTTGTGTGTGTTACGAGTGTGTGTGTGTGTGTGTGTGTGTCCATGTGTATGTGTGTTTGTGTGTGTGTGTTGCGAGTGTGTGTGTCCACGTGTGTGTGTTTGTGTGTGTTACGAGTGTGTGTGTGTGTGTCCATGTGTATGTGTGTTTGTGTGTGTGTGTTGCAAGTGTGTGTGTGGCCATGTGTGTGTGTTTGCGTGTGTTGCAAGTGTGTATGTCCATATGTGTGTGTATGTTTATGTGTGTCACGAGTGTGTGTGTGTGTGTTTGTGTATGTCCATGTGTGTGTGTGTCCATGTGTGTTTTTGTGTGTTACAACTCTGTGTGTGTTTATGTGTGTTATGAGTGTCTGTGTGTGTGTGTGTCCATGTGTATATGTGTTTGTGTGAGTGTTGCGAGTGTGTGTGTCCCTGTATGTGTGTTTGCGAGTGTTGCGAGTGTGTGTATGTCTATATGTGTGTGTGTGTTTGTGTGTACGTATTGCGAGTGTGTGTGTGTGCGTGTGTGTGTGTGTGTTTATATGTGTGTCCATGTGTTCCACGTGTTAATTAAATTTAAAATAACAAAATAAAGAAGCTGACACATCGTTTCTCTACATTTACCGGTTTTATAATTCCCGGGTAAAAAATGAACATTTCCCTTTTCAAAAAAAAAAAAAAAAAATCAAAACAAAAGGAAAGCATAACACTTGACCGGAAATTTGGAACCCGTGGATCAGGTGACCAAAATCTCTTGCAAGATTGGAAAAATGTAAATTTATATTCTTTATTTTTATCTTATTCTATTTTTTCTCTGCCATCCGAATTTAGTAAGGACAATAATCTGAAACAAAATATAGCCTAGTCGGCTAGGGCTGTAGAATACACTGACAACATTTCTGTAGGGAGATAAGACCATCCCCACAAGTGTCCTAGATATGACACTAAACTGTATCTGATGGTGAGGTTCCGGTCCTGTTGCTCTGCAGAATGTGGAGTACCCCTTAATTGCCATTACTCTAAGGTCCTATCTGCATAAACTCAACGGTCAAAGACCTAAAGACCTTTCGGCTCAGGGGGCCGTCCTCCCAGGCTCTAACCTCCTTAGAGGGGCTAAGTTTATCGCCTGGCACCTGAGGCGCTCCTCTTTAGGAGATGCTGACGGGGTCCGAGGCATTTTTGAAGCTAACGGGAGTGTCAAGGCTACGGCCCTGCGCCCTGACACACCGAAAAAAGGCCTTGTGCCACACTCGTACGGTCGGTGGGATGAACGACAAATACCGACATTTCGGCTGAGACAGCTGGTGGGCGAGGAAGGTTATCTGTATCTCCTCTAGTCATAGCACTACGACAAAGGCCTAATCAGCAGCAGGTGCAAGAGACGCACGGCTCCAGGCCTACCCAACAGCTGATGTCTTGACTCCAGCCAGCCAGCCGACAACGCAGGAACTAACAACAGCCGCGGACCCAGTACAGCCAACCAACTAACCACAGCGGCTTTTCTTATTCAAATAGCTCCTCTCAAAACTAATCTCTTTCATTCAAATAGCTCTTCTAAGAGCTAACCTCAGAAAGTCTTCTGAGACCACTTTTGGTCTTCTCACCAACTGCAAACCAGCTCTAGCTTCGCTCAGCAGCGGACTTTTGTATCACCATAGTCTATGAACAACCACTGCTCGGACCAACATAAGACACCGAGGCCACATCGATACATCCTCGGTTAACCAAAGTACTGCACAACCGGGTCTCCGATCATACAGCCTCTGAAACCAGTAACTGAATTTTTAGACCCACTACAGACCAGTCGCGCACACCAATTCAAACTAGATCCTGGTCCCTGAGTGGGCCAATTTTTATTATCGATTCGCCGAATAAATCTTAGCCTTTCGAATTAACCCTCTTGTCTTTTTCATTTTTGCCTAGTTGGTCGTCAATCACTCATTTTTCAAAAGTTTGTAGGATCGACGTATTTATTAGCCCCGCAACACATCTATGAATCAAATAGAACTGTTTGACCATTTAACTGTGTACAAACTAATGTCTATTTGAATTGTTAGTGTTCCATGGCAGTACTTGGAAACATTTAACTGCATGCAAACGAATAAGTAATATTGAATAGAATTATTAGCGTTAAATAGCAATACTTGAAGCCCTTTAACTGTGTGCAAAAATTAAATTATTGGTATTACCTAGTAATACCTGGAACCATTTGACTCTGTGCAAACGAAGGAATAGTGTTGAATAGCATTATTAATGTTAAATAGCAATACTTGTAATTACTTTACTGTTCGCAAACAGAGGATTAATATCACAAAGAATTATTAGTGTTAGATAGCAAGGTTTAAAACCATTTAACTGTATGCAAACAATAGTAATACTTAATTGTGCGCAAACAAATGAGCTCTAACCTTCTTTTTTTAATTACTTACAAACTATTAACTTACAAATCATATATGTATAACCATTTAACTGTGTACAAACAAATGACTTGTTAAATTAAATTATTAGATTATTAGTGTTAGATAGGAATACTTGAAATCATTTAACCGTGTACAAACAAATGAACTCTGTCTCGTTTAAAAATGTCATAATATATTATCAACAAACTATTCTTTACAACTTTATATATATATATATATATATATATATATATATATATAAGAATTCCAACAAATAATATTGAAGTGAATTCTTAATGTAAGATAACAACACATGAAACGATTTAACTGTGTTCAAACAAACGATTGATAATGAATAGAATCATTCGTATTTGATAGCAATACTTGAAATCATTTAACTGTGTGCAAACAAATAAGCGTTGGCCTGTTTAAAAATGTTACCTACAAACCATTTGCTTACGAATCGTATATAGGATTTGGCATTAAATAACCTACAAAGATGATATGACATGAATAAAAAACAAACACCCCACTCAACTACCCACCTAACCAAACACCCCAGGTAACCACCCAACCATCCAACCAACCACCCGACTAAACAAATAAGCAAAATAAATAAAATAAAGTACTACTTAAATCGAAAAATATTTATCTACAAACTCTGTGAAATTTTTCAACGGTCAATTTTAATTTTATAAAATGAAAAATCAGTTTCATCACACCCTAGATTAGATTCCCTATCGTTTATCTCCCATTCCATTTTAGGACACAATTTTTAGACTTGTTTCCCTTGCTGAGGTGACATTAAATGTGTTGCTTCTTCAATTTTGTGGAGGTTGACATTAAAGCACAACCAACAGAAACGACGCTGACAAAAAAAAAAAAAAAAAATCAACGACATGATAACATAAACTAGATAATTTTATATACTAAACCACTAAGCAAAAACAATACAAAGTAGGAAAAAATGTTCGAGTATTGTTGGTTCGGTGTTCGTGTGAGTGGGTGTGACTGATACAAATATTATGCGAATGAATGAGTTTTGCTTGAACGTGTCTATGTGTTAGTGCATTGAGAAACTAAAAAGTACATAGTAGCGAAGTATTCGTCTGCCCGCTAGCTAAAAGTGTGTCTCTGTATCGTGAGATGATTTTGAAGTTCATGTAATGTTAGGAATCTTGAAGTGTTGCAAATATACCAATTTCATTTGGACTATGAATGTATTTTTGCAGGCTCCCATTTTAGGTTACGTGTCTGAAATAGTATATGGCGAAATGTTTGCGGCTTTACGAGCGCGTAAGAGAGTGAGAACTGTCAAGTTGTCTGGAATTAGTTGTCGCTAGCTGGGAGAGCGAAGAATGTGAGAATGAGCTACCGAGAACGTAGTGTATATATAGATTCTCATGTTACGTGACCGGCTCCAAACACAAGATTTATTTTTGCGTAGGAGAAAATCAAAATGCGTAGACGTAATTGAAAGCAACGACAAGTGACTACTCAGTCCAATCAGGTTCCCGAAACTATTTACTTCATTGACATCTTACCACTCTTGTTTCGAGAACAAGTGAATCTTGGATCCTATTCTTCCAGAAATTTCTACTCCACGTCGTCCTCGCTGATATGTTTAAAGATATAGGAGTGTAAATCCAATACACTTATTGAAAAAAGGGACCATGGCTTCATTGCCTGCACCAAGCAAAAATTTCTTTCTGATAAGTCTGATATTTTGAGCATCGTCCGTATGAAAATTTGCTTTTCGCTTTTTGAAACAATTATAATTTGTATCTTCGTCATGCACATGTTTCACAGCTTTTTAGTTTTCTGGCAAGGTCCTAGTATTTAACTCTCTTTTCACTTTCTTTCATTTTATTTATTTGGTTCACCGAAACGGAAAAATTCACGAGACGACAAGTTCTTTTTCGATTGTTAATCAACACGTCTGAAATTTTGTCTTTCTCTTTTTGAACCGACTATAATTTGTATCTTCGTCATCCACATGTTTCACAGCTTTTTAGTTCTTTGGTAAGGTTCAAGTATTTAATTCTCTTTTCACTTTCTTTCATTTTCCTTATTTGGTTCACCGAAACGGAAAAATCCACTAGACGACAAATTATTTTTTTATTGTTAATCAACACGTCTGAAAGGAGGTGCCCGTGGTGTAATGGTTATCGTCACAGGATATGGACACGGCGATACGAGTTCAATTCCTGGACAAGACTGATTGCATTTCACATAGCACTAATACCCTTGGGAAAGGTATGAATCCAATTATTCTCCCTCCATGGATAAATATGGATAAATAGTAGGGCAGACTAGGTTCTTCAGCCTTGGTGAGGCAACTAGTCTAGGAGAAGGAAAACTCTGAATTCAAACCTCTTAAACTCCGCTTAAAAAAATTGACCTTATGTCATATCCTGCCCGAGCGGAGGGGTTGGGTAAATAGGATCAACACGTCTGAAATTTTGCCTTTTTCTTTTTGAAGTACAGAACTCACGTAATTATTTGACATTTTGTCGTATTTCTATTTAGTGTACTTCATTTACTTGTATCTCTTTTTAACTAGTGTTAGCCTTCATTTCGTCACGCTTCGTTAATTTGGCTCTTACAAGAATGTAATTCTATTCTCGACTTCCAAGCGTTGTTTTTACCTTGTGACGTAATCACCTCGCCTGCTGCATGCACATCTACTCATGTGCACATTGCATATTGTACAGTGCAGCGTTGCCAGGATCTCACGTTGTTTTATTTATTTTATTCTATTGTTTTTATACAGAGTACGACAGAAATATCTCCTGTATTTTAAACTGTCACCTGTCTGGTGCTAATGAACTGAAGCAACTGACAATGGTAGCTCCATCAAGCAAATGTTTTACTGTTTTGTTTTTTCGGAAACGATCATTACGACATGGAAACTCCTGCAAAGACGTACGGGTGTTGTGGACTAGCCTTATCATACCTTTCTTCATCAGTAGGTAAACTAGTCCATGGCTACTCATCGAAGGCTGTAAGACAATTCGTTAAAACAGTCAGACAATTTCAAGTATTCAAGATCCTCTCTCCCCCTTTTCTTATCCAAACTCTTCATTTTCATAGTCCAAGTCGGCTGGGGCTGTAGAATACACCGACTGCATCTCTGCAGAGGAATAAGATTCCCCCAATGAGTTTCCTGGATATGACATTAAATTATCTGATGGTGCTGGAGCTTTGGGGAATGCGGAGTACCTCTTCATTTCCATTGCTCCTAGGTCCACTCTGGCCTGGAGTGGTAGCACCTGCTAGGGTCCTATCCATATTTACCAACCCCTCCGCTCGGGCAGGATATGACACAAGGTCAATTTTTAAGCGGAGTTTAACAGGTTTGAATTTAGAGTTTTCCTTCTCCTAGACTAGCTGCCTCACTAAGGCTGAATAAACCAGTCTGCCCTACTATTTACCCATAGCTGGAAGGAGAATAATTAGATTCATACCTTTCCCAAGGGTATTAGTGCTATGTGAAATGCTATCAGCCTCGTCCGGGACTTGAACTCGTGTCACCGTGTCCATTTCCTACGACGATAACCAGTACACCACGGGCACCTCCATAGGGTCCTATCTATGGGCCAAATAGAACTAAACTGTGTAAAAACCGGAAAACAGTTGCCCTTCTAGCCCTTAGATTAGGGAGGGAGGACAACTAAACGGGTTTTTCTCCTTGGTTTGTCGATTTTATAGGGTTTTTTTTCTCCCCAGTCCCTCAATCTTCATGTTTTAATGTATAGTGAATGAAGATTGAAACCTGAGTTCAAATGTTTTTATGTACAAATAATTAGTCGCACACCCCACCAAACGAGTGAGTATGGCACAAGGCCGAGATTTAGGTGGGTCCAGGCGCAGGACCGTAGCCCAGACACGCCTGACGAGCACAAAAATACCTCGGGCCTTGTCGGCATTCCCCCCAAAATAGGCACCTTAGACGCCAGGCGATAAATCTACCGCCTCCAAGGAGGGTTATAACCTGGAGGGACGGGCCCTGAAGCTTGAGGAGTGGGTCAGTCTTGCTTGCGAGACGCGACAGCTGTGCTTACCCAGTAATATCAAGGTTTATATTGAAACTAAGATGTTATTTATAGCACTATTTGGTAGGGAAGATACGAAGTTCATTCAATAAATAAGGAAAACTCTTTTGAAAAAACAAAAGAAATTTTTTTCCAGAATTTTTTCAATAAGTATGTAACTATGTATTGTTTAGAATCAGGTTATAGCAAAAATTATTTTCATCTAAAAAAATATTTGCTTTGGGGCTATTCAAATGGTAGTAAATCAAACAGAGTGCTCCAGGCTTGAACAAAGGTCTGCCATCAAATGTTTGCTGACTGAGAAGTGCAAATTATGTGAAATTTAGTGAAGAATGTGTAATGTGTACGGAAAAGCATATTTTGGTAAAAGAAATCCTTACAACGGGGTTAAGCGTGAACTTGCTACTACCAGCCTGGTTCAATAAGACGTCAGTGGTCAGAGGTTAATAAATAAGGTCATGCTGACATTCTTCAGAGACATGAAAGGACCCATTATTATCGATTTCTTTGAAAAGGTTCAACTGTAAACAGTACTTCCTAACGCTAACTCCTTGGCCAAAATTCACCCTATTTATTGAATGACTGTAGAATTTAGTCGTCCCCACTTACCAAAGACCGATATTAGTTGGTTGGTTGGTTGGGTTTTTATGGTATATCAACCTTTGTGGGTTATTTAACGCCATATCCACTTTTATACAAATAATCAGTTTCGTTTCAAACAATTCAGTTTAGCATGAGTACACAGTTTAATTGTCAAAAACATTTCTATTTCAAGCTATTCAGTTTATTCAAATAGTTCTAATTCAGCTAATTCAGTATAAGTACAGATTTTGTTTACACAGAGTTAAATGTCAAAACAGTTCTATATTAAACAATTCAGTTTAGTGTAAATACAGTTTCAATATCAAAAACAGTTCCATTTCAAACAATTCAGTTAAGTATAAGCACGCAGTTAAAATGTAAGTACACAGTTTGATTGTCAAAAAATTTCTATTTCAAGCTATTCAGTTTAGTCAAACAGTTCTAATTCAAACAATTCAGTTTAGCATAAGTATGCAGTTAGTTCTATTCAACCCATAGATAGGACCCTATCAGGTGCTTCCTCTCCGGGCCAGAGTGACCTGGGAGCGATGGCAATAAAGGGGTACTCCGCATTCCCTAAAGCTCCAGCATCAAAGGAACCTCACCATCAGATTGTTTAGTGTCATATCCAGGACATTCGTTAGGGGGTCTTACCCCTCTGCAGAGAAGCTGTTGGTGTATTCTACATCCCCAGCCGACTGAGCAGGGACCGATATTAGCATTAGTATATGCGTGATAGATGGACACTGAATAATATCAAGGAAAAACAAAATAAACTGATTTACACATTGGATATATACATAGAATACATACATAAAGTATCGAAAATTATTCCCAAACGTGTCCCAACGGATAAAATATGCACATATTTTTCTATGAACAAGCAGTTTGTGAAAGTGGGTACAAAAACAGAACAAAAGTCTTATTCAATAATAAAGAACAGTAAAATGGATAGAGCCATCTCGGCTTTAGATTTCAATGGCGAAGCAAGAAACAACGTATGTACTGTTCAAAGAACAGAAACAAAAGAGAACGGATTTCTGGGAATGTCATCAGACACGCCACAAATCCCCTAACGCATACTCTGAACCAAAGAGAGTTCCAGTTTCTTTGTTTTAATGACATATCAACCTTCGTGGGTTATTTTAATGCCAAAGGCTTCCATATAGAAGAACCCCAGTTATTTTAACCCATAGCTAGGGAGATGAGGGTGTTCGTATCTTTTATGGATATTAGTCTGAAAGAAAACGTAATCACCGGATGGGGTTCGAATTTGCATATATTGAGGCTGCAGTCCACTATTTAAGCTATTATGCTACGAGGCCTCACCACCCAAGGGAAGGGATGTTTCTATTGATATACTTTTTAGAGGATTTGTTAGATTATAAGATAGAATAAAAAGAATATGAAAAATAACATAATAATAAAAAAAGAAACCGAATAAATACATTATGTGGAAAATAAGATAAATATATAAATAAAATAATAATAAGATTCGTGGTATCATGGTAAAACCGCTAGACTGCAGAATCCTACAAAGCAAGTTCGAACTCCAGTCGCGCTATTACGTTCACTTTTGGACAAATACTCTTGAGAAAGGTGTGAATTCTTTTATCCTCTCAGCTATGGGTTGAATAGCAACACTGCTGTTCTTCTAGAAAGATGGGTTTGGCATAAAATAACCCACGAAGGTTGATATGCCATTAAACAAAGAAACCAAACCAAATCAAACCTAAAATAATAATAAACCGCTCAAATAAAAAAAAAACATTTTCCCCATGATACAAAAAATAAAAGAACCGGAAATACTTTTCGGTTATGTGCCCTTGTTTATGACCCTACACACGGAAAGAAGATAATCTCTCTTTTGAAATTCAACAATGTACAACTTGTCGACATAATTTCAAGTGTGTGTGTGTGTGTGGGGGTTATACATTAAGTACAACATTCTTGATATTTAGTTGCCCAGTCGTCTGGGGCTGTAGAATACACTGACAGCACCTCTGCAGAGGGGTAAGACACCCACCCAATAAGTGTCCTGGATATGACACTAAACAATCTCATGGTGAGGTCCCAGTAATGCTGTGGCTTTGGGGAATGCGGAGTACCCCTTCATTACCATTGCTCCCAGGTCCACTCTGGCCCGGCGTGGTAGCACCTGATAGGGCTCTATCTATGGGTTAAATAGAACTAACGGCATACTTATTCTAAACTGAATTGTTTGATTAAACTGAATAGCTTGAAATAGAAATGTTTTTGACAATTAAACCGTACTTACATTTAAACTGCGTGCTTAAGCTGGAGTGAATTGTTTGAATTTGAACTGTTTTTGACATTGAAACTGTACTTATACTAAACTGAATTGTTATATATAACTGCTTGAATAGTTTGAAATAGAAATGTTTTTGACAATTAAACTGTGTACTCATGCTAAACTGAATTGTTTTAAATAGAACTGATTATTTACATAAAACTGGATTTGACGTTAAATAACCTACAAAGTTGATATGCCATAAAACTTAACAAACCAACAAACCAACTTGATATTTAGTTCTTTTCTCGGCTCAGCGTCACGCTGATTTGTGCTCAACCACTAACAACATTCTTACTTTTGTCCTGAACAACTAACGGAAAAGGATTCCAGACCCACGAAAAGACTTTAAGGACCATGTTTCTTTTGAACTTCATCAAAAAGGAATAAATAGTCCGTTGAAAAAACCCAAGGTCTCTGTTGCTTCTTTTATAAAACATTTTTTTAATGTGTGAATAGGCACCTTCTCTTTACAACTGAAATACCCATAAGTTAAACCTCATATATAGGAATTTTTCAAACCTATGGATTATTAAAAAAACAAAAAAAAATTCTCTCAGACAAAGTCAGAATTTTTAAAAAATTCTTTAACTTTGCCAAATTATTTCGCAGTCTTTTGGCCTTGTCTTTTGTGCTTAGAATATTTTTTTAAGCCGCCAAAGCAGTAAAAAGAGAGAAAAAAAAATCAAAATGGCTGAACATAATGGCGGCGTGTCGTTAGTCTATTTCCATATTCTCATATTTCTCTAAACTTTTTCTTTTCTTTCGTACACTTTTTTCTTTTTAGAAAGTGAAGTTGTTCAGACTATAGTTTGAATAAATAGAATATTTATTCAGTAGTTTTAAGCCATTGTTTTTTGAATTTGTCGTAAGGTTTTTAAAATATTATTTAACTATCTAATGTAAACGAATATTTTCACCATATTGTCAACGCTTATTTTTTAAAATTTGTTTTCCTAAGAATAGAATTTATCATTCATGTGTTTGCAAAGAACATTGTAGCTTTTGCTACTGAAGGATATTGCTCAGAAATGGACGGGAGGACTAAAAGTTGAGGTAGTAGAAAGTGGAGGTTGGGAACCTGCAGTATAAAGGCCTCATATGACTTTCTAAGCAACCAAGCTCAGCCTTCCACAACTTTGTCGAAAGGCAAATTAAAATTGTACTGATTCACTTTAGACTAATATCCCAATACTTTCTCGTAAAAAAGAAGCTAAAAAATGTTATTTAAAAGTTAGAAAGTTTCATTTCTTTTAGATAGTAAATATTTATTAAATTTGGACCAAGTTCGTCAGAGAGGTTATATAAGGAGCATAGGATAAGTTTCCAGACTTTTTTTCGTATGGGCACTTTTATTGATAGTACACACATGAAACTCCGGCTGCAATGCACTTGTTGTACCGTTCCAACAACCTCTGGAAGGCCCCATGGAAGTCCTCTTGTGTGAGCGTGTCAATGACCTTAGTCACAGCCTCTTTCATCTCCCCAATTGTCTCATAACGACAGCCTGAGAGCTTAGGGAATAAGCGAAAGTCACAGGGAACAAGGTCTGGACTATAGGGAGTCTGAGGAACTGTCTTGGTCAAATAGTCTGTGACAAGGATGGAGTTGTGGACTGGTGTATTGTTCTGCTGGAAATGCTACTGACTCGATTTGAAGAGTGCTGGCCTCTTCCGGCGGAATCTCTTCCTGCGGGCGTCTCGAATAAAGTTGAAGACATGACAAGATGAGATTGTTCATATAAAAAAAATTGGAAAAATCAGACACATGGTCACCGAAAAATACCACTCACTCTATTTCCGATGATACAACTTCTCTTTGGGTCGGTCTCAAAAGATGTGAAGTAGTATTTTCGTGTCGATCAAGGAAAGATTTATTCTTTAACTAATCGTGACCAACTTTCACTGGGAGAGTGGTTTCGTTAACCCCAAAATTTAGTTACATGGCATTCTCCTGGCTCTTTAAAAATTGTTAAATCTCGTATCTGGCCGCCTCTGCGGATAATAACGAGAGGTTTCATGATCGACATTTTGTTGTTAGTCCTACAGCTAAGCACTAGGTTCCCTGGTGGTGGAATGCGACTACTGGATTACACGTGATAAAAAGACAAGTCGAACATTAAAATGGCATGTGCAAATGCAATACGTCTGAATTACACAAAAATGAAAATAACACTAACATCTCACTTTATGTGACTTGTTTACGAAAATGACATGAAAAAAAAAAAAAAGAAATACTCTTAGCAAATTTTTTCAAAGAAATTGCCATTGGCTTGAACCATGTCCTCCAGATGATATTTCCTGCAAGCCATTCCGACGGTCTCTTTATTTAAATTGCCAAATGCTGCCATTATCTTTACCTTCAGTTTATCTCTGCTGCAGCACGGAGTTTTATTGGTCTCTCGGTAAGCTACGCCCCTCACATAATTATCAGGGAGATTGCAATTTGGGGAGTTAGGCGGCTAGATGTGAAGGGTGATGTAGTCGCAGAAATTTATTCACAGCCAAGACTGGGTCCTCTTGCTTGTGTGGCATGGAGCAGAGTCCTGTCGTCAAACACAGGGTCTTCCATCAGCTCCCTTCTCGATCCAAATCAGCACTATTTCTTCTAAGCATTTGATGTTGGCCTTCGTGTTGAGTGTGAGTCCATGTGAGTAGATGAATAACGTCAGCATCACCAGTAACCACCTTAAAAACCATAATGCGGACTGGGTGTTTGGTTTTCATCAATTGTCGGAACAGAGCAAGCTAACAGTTGTTCTGTATGTCACAATCTGATTATGGCCGAATTTTTTCTCATCTGAGATAAATCAAAGAATGTTCCATTGGAGGAGATGCTTGAATTTATTTAAACGCTTTGCAGTGTAGACTTTCCTCTTGTTCTTCATGGCCAGTAATAAAAATTGGCCCTTTCTTATTTTCTATGAGAAATACTGAATGTCTTCATGCACTACCAGCTTGATTTCATTTGAAGGAATACCACCTCAGGCGCCCCTGACGACATCGTCAGTGATATTCTTCCCAAGCTCATTCGGTGTTTCGGGTCTTTCAACATCATTAAAGAAGTTTCCAGACTTTTCTCGTATGGTCACTTTTATTGATGGTACACACATGAAACTCTTGTCCCCTTTGAAGTAATCTCCTCTGGCTGTAATGTACTTGTTGTACCGTTCCAACAACTTCTGGAAGGCCCCATGGAAATCCTCTTGTGTGAGCGTGTCAATGACCTTCGTCACAGCCTCTTTCATCTCTTCAATTGTCTCATAACGACAGCCTGAGAGCTTAGGGAATAAGCGAAAGTCACAGGGAGCCAGGTCTGGACTATAGGGAGGGTGAGGAACTGTCTCGATGCCCATCTTGGTCAAATAGTCTGTGACAAGGATGCAGTTGTGGACTGGTGCATTGTCCTGCTGGAAATGCCACTGACCCGATTTGAAGAGTGCTGGCCTCTTCAAATGGAATCTCTTCCTGAACTCTCTTAAAACCTCAACATAGTAACCCTAACCCTAACCCTAAGCCTTTGGCCAATCAACTCTGGTGTATTGACTTCCTTACCCCTCCCACACATCTCATCATCCCTCACAGACTTCCTGCCTTCCTTGAATCTCTTATGCCACTCAAAAACTGATGCTCGATTCATGCAAGATGATCGAAAAGCAGTCTGAAGCATTCCATACGTTTCTGTGGCATTTTGTCCAAGTTTAAAACATACTTTTATTACATATCGTTCTTCTCAAGTGTCCTGACGTCCAGATTTCACTTTTGAAATTC
This sequence comes from Sepioteuthis lessoniana, assembly GCA_963585895.1. NCBI lineage: Eukaryota > Metazoa > Mollusca > Cephalopoda > Myopsida > Loliginidae > Sepioteuthis > Sepioteuthis lessoniana. The sequence continues at coordinate 108,333 of CAUZXS010003488.1, forward strand.
ACCAGCTGTGACAATCACGCTTTAGTAGTGTGTATTCCTATTCCTGCTGTACCTTCTCATTTGAACCTGAAGTCGTAAAAATTAGTCAGTCATCTCATAAGAGGTATTGCAATAACAGTGAATTTTCAAGAGTCTACGACAATTTTAAATGCTTGTATAAAAAAAAGTCTGGAATCTTATTGAATGCTCCACGTACATTTTTATTTTATTAATAATCTTATTCTTTAACGCGAAATTCATAAAGAATCACACACATATATATATATATATATATGTGTGTGTGTGTGTGTGTGTGTGTGTGATGGTGGTGATCTTATGGTCAGATCGAGACACTTGGATATCAAATGGTGGTTCTATTTCAACGACTGGACGTGCTACGCTACCAGTTCATTTGCGTTGCTTCTTGCGAGGTGTATTAACTTTTTAAGGGATTTAAAAAAAAAAACTTTTTCACCCTTAACCACCCCCAAAACAACCTTTCTCCTGAAAGTGACTTATGGTCCAAAATAATTGAGAACAATAAAAATAAACGACATAAAAATAATATTCCTTTTTGTCTCATCATCTATCTATCTATCCCAAACCCCCCCGAACGAGCAAGATGAAACACAAGGTCAGTGTAGTGATTACATCCCTTACTTTCAAAAATAGTACTTCTAATGGCTACAAGGTGGTGTGATCAAAGTAGCATTACAAAACTTGTGGTAAAGTTGATACTCTCTCTCTCTCTCTCTCTCTCTCTCTCTGTTTATTCCTGCTTTGATAACTAGAAAGCACACATAAGTGAGTCCTAACAAACATTTTGACGTGCCACGCATTGTACTACGCTTTGACGTAAGCCTTCAATCAGCAACATTAATTCTATGAAGGCTTATCGTAGCCTCCAGGCGATTCAAATATTAAATCCTGGTTGAAATAACGCAAATTCATCAGTATCGTCAGATAACGAATTTTTCACCGCTACCGGAAGCGAAACCCGTTTTCGACAGTAATAACATCACCGGTTTTGACCACGAGTAGAATTTTCCGGCACCAACGCAGAGACTATTTTCAAGATGAATTCATTCAGCAGACCGTCTCGGAAGTAATTTCTGACTGTTGAGCAGAACGGATTGTATTTATAAGTTTCTCTTAACGGAATAATGATTTATTTCATTATTACTGTTAGCAGTCGCAAACGTGTTAGCCCATCGAATGTACAATCCTTCACTGCAATATAGAAGCAGTCACTGACCACAGAAAAACAGTTGACAGCGAGCTTCTCGTCCGGAAGCGAAGGGCGTAATTCGAGCTCCTTTCACTAGTAAAAATCATACCCCTACTAGACGCCTCTCCAGCCCTAGTAGAAGCTGTCAAGCTCCAGCCAATTAGCAGATGCCTGGACCAGACCAAACAGTCCTTTTAAGGATAAAATATGAAGGTCATTAACTAGCCCTTTTCAGGTTTATAAGTCTTGCTTCCCATCTTCGATTCTTTTTTAAAGATACTCTGCAGTTATCATGGGATAATAACGTTGCAGCAGTCTGACGCACAGCAATTCTGAGCTTAGGACCAGTCCACAAGTTAACGGCACTGTTCGGACTATCGTCAACTCTTTAAGGTCTACGTTGGCTACACCCCCGTTTAACCAGGGACTTAACAAACCGGGGCATCGATCATCCGGTCTCCACGACCCGATGCGTCCGACTCTCCGACCGTCTTTAGATTCCTTGCCACGTAGCTACTCTTACGACCTGTCCGGATCATCGACTTGACTCGCTGTCACCAAGAACTATTTGACAGCCGATTCTACACTTTCAATACTAGCTCGGACTTGTTCCGACAACACGGACTTTGGTCATTGCAGAGACTACCCGGCATTTTTAACCTTAGTCTAACGCTTTTGTCCTACTTGCCTAGTCCATGTCACGTCGACTTTCTTCCTTATAAATGTTTGCGGGATTGACATATTTATCAGGAGGTTGGGGGTCCTCGTGGTGTAATGGTTAAAGATATATATATATATATATATATATATATATAATGCAATTAGAAGAAAACTAAAACCTGGTTAAGTTGTCATTATAAATTTATTTCACCGGAGAATATCATTATACTCTTCGTCTCTTCCGATGACTTTACACTGAGGGTGAAAAACAAAAAATATGGATTACAGTATATATATATATATATATATATATATATATATATATAGTAAAAAGAAATATATGAATTTAAATTTTCAGGCCAAAAAGAAAGGGGGTTACGGACGCCGACTGAATATTACTGATATATATAATTTATATATATATATATATATATAATTTTTTTTTTACCCAATTTTTTTTTAGAAGGTCCTCAAATTTTATATACCAAAGGGCTTTGCTGGTGAATGTCCAACTGTCTGAAAATTCCCAACAGCAACCTATTTGGGTAGAGAACTAATCAGGGCTTGAAGCAAACATAAACCAGTCGACGATATCACAAATCTGTGGTTAGTAAGTAAAGTTAGCAACCATTGTCGAGGGTGACCGAAGGCTCTCTTTTCAATAGCTACTACACCGAGGTGTAGGGGAGGGTGCTACTCCTTTTTCTGGATTGCTCCACTTTACCCTTGACTCTTGCTTTATAATGCTGAGTGTTAAGCAAGGTGGCATTAAGTACCATTTTATGACTCGACCTGGAATTTAAGCCATCACCTGGACTATTGGCGAACACTCTATTCACTAAGCCAATGACTAGTACTGGCCTGTAATAGAGGAGAGATGATCGATCCAATAGAATTCAACGATCAATCAAGATAAATGTAAAAGGCGCAACTTCACTGTATTATAAGCAATAATAAGTTCATTACTGATTCTTGTTACATCCATATATCACGAGTTGCATACCCTTATTTCATTTTTGTTAATTCTGACTTTGAAATTAATAGTTAGACCCGACTGACGAGTTGTGAATGAGAAAGCCCTAAATGAATGAACTCAATATAAAAGATAAAATACTCACCAAGCCAGCGAACACTATTTCGCGCATTTCCTCCCTGCGGTGTCTCATGCGCCATATTGAATTCATTTACTCAGACAACACCTCTGTCATTAGTCAACTACTGTTATCATTTGCCTAAATTCCATCGTGCCACTCAAATTACAGTTTAAAATGTGGAAGATATTTTTGCCGCAACCTGTTTTAATAATATGTACATTGAAAAAATACTTTCAAGTATTTCAAACAATTATATACTTTCGAATATTTTAAACGGTTCTACGCTTTCAAGTAACTAATTACAGTAAGCAATTATAGCTTCAAGTAACTATTCTCAATACAAATAATTTACAGTTATATGATATCACTGTTCCTATCTAATATGAATAATTTCCACTCTGGTGTATGGTTTCAAGTATTTTTATCTAATACTTATAATTATATGGTTCCAAGTAATTTTTTACTATTTAATAATAGTCATTTGTTAGTATATAGTTATATACTTTTAAGTAACTAATGATAATTTTCAGTTAACAACTATAGCTTCAAGTAAGTATTCTAAATACAAATAATTTGCAGTTTTATAGCATCAAATATTTCAATCTAATACAAACAGTTTCCACACTGTCGTAAGGCCTCAGTATTCCTATCTTAAAAAGTAAGTAAAGTTGGCGACCGTAGTCGAGGGTGACCTGAAGGCTCCCTTTTCAATAGCAACTACACCAAGGTGTAGGGGAGAGCGCTAATCAATTCCCTAGATTGCTCCACTTTACCCTTGATCTTTACCTTATAATGCCGAGCGTTAAGTAAAGCGGAATCAAGTACCATGTTTTAAGTTTTTGGTATGACTCGACCAGGGATTGAACCCCGGTCTCCCGGACCATTGGCGAACCTATTGAATAATAATAAACAGCACTCACCTGTACAAGCCAAAAGTAACATGGCTGCCTCCTTGGAAAAGCTACTCATTAGGCCAAATACTGATAATTATATATATATATATATACTCGTGTGTAAACTTTTTGGAAGGTTCAATATTGTTTAATTTGTCAGTGATCTTTATTACATTAAGTTCTTGTGGGTAAATAAGTAAAATGTCATCTATGCATCGGCAAAATTAGAATTACTAAGAATTACATATTTAAAAGGGCCAGATTCAAAGAATTCAAGATAACTGCAAGTGAGAACACCACTAAGAAGAGAAACCATGAACAAACCATATTTCTGTTTATAAAAAGTCTTGTTGTGTTGGAAATAATGTGACGTGGATAACGTACATATTTTGATAAATATAGAGACGATTAGGGCAGCGATGCACTTATATAAAGTCTAGTCTCGGAGAAGGAAAACTCTGAATTCGTTTAAAAATTGGCCTTGTGTCATATCCTGCCCGAGCGGAGGGGTTGGTTAATATGCATATAAAGTAAAGTTGGCGATTGTAGTCGAGGAAAAACCGAAGGCTCCTTTTTCATTAGCTTCTACACCGAGGTGTAGGGGAAGTCCATACTCCTTTCCCTGGATTACTCCACTTTACCCTTTATCAGTAGTTTATAATGCTGGACGTTTAGCAAGATGGTATCAAGTACCATTTTTTTAGTCTTTGGTATGACTCGACCTGGGATTGAAGCCTGGTCTACCGGGCCATTAGCGTACACTCAAACCATCTCAATATATATATATATATATATATATATACACACATACACACACATATACATATATAAAGTAAAGTTGGTGACCGTATTCGAGGGTGACCCTAAGGCTCTCTTTTCAATAGCTACTACACCGAAGTGTAAGGGAGGGTGCTACTCCTTTCATTGGCTTGCTCTACTTTACCCCTAATCTGTATCTTATGATGCTGAGTGTTAAGCAAGGCAACATCAAGTACCATTTTTTGAGTCTTTACTATCATTTTATGTCTACAGGTTAGGGAATTGCGTACATTGTACATCGATATTTTTTGTATAGTTGTTTCTAAAGAGTTTTTTTTTTTTACACAGTCATCTGATATTAAGTATTCCTATTTAATCATATTTACCAACCCCTCCGCTCGACACAAGTTCGATTTTTAAGCGGAGTTTAACTGGTTTGAATTTAGAGTTTTCCTTCTCCTAGACTAGTTGCCTCACCAAGGCTGAAAAACCTAGCCTGTCCTACTATTTACCCATACCGGGAGGAAGAATAATTGGATTCATACCTTTCCCATTTCCTACGACGATAACCATTACACCACAGGCACCTCCGTGAAGTATTCCTATTTAATACAAATTTTTATAACGTCCGGAACTAATCCTTCGTCACCACTTTTGTACTGTTCCGTGAGGGGGATAATTTTTGGCCAATGCTTAAAAGTCTCTTCACTCTCGTAAAATGGTAATTTACTAAGCCTTTCTTTTTGCTTAGATGTAGCGCACAAGGCCACATGAATGGGGCACCCAATGAGGATCGAACTCACTCGTGCAGGTTTGCTAGTCTATCTTGCTAACCAATACACCACCCGAGGGGCCCTTCTCTCTCGTACAATGCCGAATCCTGAGTATCGAATGCTGAACAATACTAACTCACACGGTTATATTTTCACATCTAATTTGCATACGCACGTGTCTCTCTACTCATCACCCCTCAGACCTCTGACTGACCCATTTCTATATCCACTATTTTTAGTCACGTGAACTCCTGTAGCACATTCCATTTCAACACCTGTGTTTGTTAGCTAGAGATCCGTGTTCAAATCACACGAGTCGCTATCGCCACATTCTTCAACATCACGCAAATAATTTTCACACAGTTGTATAATTATAGCTTCAAGGAATTATTGTTTGTACAAATAATATATAGTTATATAGTTTCAAGTAATTCTATCTAATATGAATTATGGCATATCAACCATGGTAGGTTATTTAACGCCAAATTCTGTTAATATGTATAAAAGTATACATGATTTGTAAGCGAGTAGGTTGGTTTTGTGTTATGGCATATTAACCATTGTAGGTCATTTAATGCCAAATTGTTGTATACATATATTAAATATACGATTTCGAAATACATTTTGAAGATGATATTTTTAAACAAGCTTGAGCTCGTTTTTTTTTTTTTTTTGCATGCAGTTAAAACGTTTCACTTAATTTCAAACAATTTCAGTTTTGCATAAACACAGTTTACACACATTTAGTCATTAGTTTAAATACAGTTTTTTTTGTTTACACACAGTTAAACGATCAAAGTTCTATTTTAAGCAATTTAGTTTATTATGTCAACAAAGTTAAATGGTTCCAAGTATTGCTACGTATCAGTAACAATTCAGTTTAGCATAAGTACATTGTTTTTGTTTACACAAAGTTATGTGTAAGAACAGTTAATTTCAAACAATTCAGTTTAGCATAAGTATACAGTTTAAACACCGTTAAATAATCTGATAGCTAATTTCAAACAATTCAGTTTTGCGTAATTACAGTTTAGTTCTATTTGACCCATAGATAGCTCCCTATCAGGTGCTACCACTTTGGGCCAGAGTGGATTTGGGAGTGATGGCAATGAAGGAGTACTCAGCATTCCCTAAACCGCCAACATCACTTAAGCCTCACCATCAGATTGTTTAGTGTCATATCCAGGACACTTGTCGAGGGAATCTTACTCCTCTGCAGAGATGCAGTCGGTGTATGCTACAACCCAAGGCAATATAGTTTCAGGTATAATACTAATACTAATAATTTTATGGTTTTAAGTAATTATTTCTTTTTAATAATAGTCATATATTTGTACAGTTGTCTGGTTTCAAGTAACTAATTATAATCCATAGTTAACAATTTTAATTTTAAGTAACTATTTTCAATACAAATAATTTACAGTTATGTGATATCAAGTATTCCTATCAAATACAAATAATTTCCACACAGTTGTTTGATTTCAAGTAATCCTATCTAATAATAATAATTATACAGTTTCAAGTAACTATTTCTATCAAATAATCGTCATATGGTTTCAAGTTACTAATTATAATCCAAAGCAAATAATGAAAGCTTCAAGTAACAATTTTTAATAGAAATAATTTACACACAGTTATATGTTCAGCTGTGCCCGAACCAAGCTTAGCTTTGTGACAACAATTGGCTATCATCCTGTGGGAATCGAACTTGCTATGGTCTCTGTGACAAGCTTGTCAAGTATTTTTATGGTAAGTCTTTTTTGTGAGGGAGGGGATATGAGGAGAGGAATTTAGTGATAAATGTGGAACGAATTCACTACATCCACCTCAACCATACATCCGGCCCGACACGTTCTTGACTTAGTTTTTTTTTCCCATCACCCATCCATTTTATTCCAGACCGCTTACTATTGTCGATTATTGAACCAGGAAGTTGCTTGCTTGGGTAGGGAAAATAACTAGGTCACCGGGGACAACGAGCCAACACACACACAGAAAGTGGAGTTTATTTCACAGTGCAACCCACGCTTACTAATACTAACAACGGCAACAACGAAACTGAAACGGTTAATGATCTAGATTTAGATGTTGGTATGTGTTCGAATAAATATTTTTCTCAGAACAATGTTTACAATATTAGACTGACCACCGAGGGAAAGGAGTAGACTAACAGGACTCTTTAGAACCCATTGCCCCAAATGTCACTGGTCGAGCGGGATTAAATCCAAATTTTCGCTAACGGAAGTCGTAAACCTTTCTGTTAGTCTCGCAAAACAAACAGGTTCTCCGTGTGGATAAAATACAACGGAAACAGCTGTCGAGCTGGTGAGTCCATTGTAGTGTAATGGTTAACGAGCTTCTCATTCAGACAAATTCGCAAATGTAATGAGATCCATTCTTTCTCGAGTGTCCAAATAATATAGGCTTCTGCCAAATTTAACTTCCCTTGGGGTATAACTAGCTTAGAAGAAGGAAAACACTGAATTCAAACCAGCCTTACTCCACACCCTGTTAGCGGAGCTTAGAGATGACTCCCCCCAAGAGGTATCCAGCGTATAACGCTAAACTTCATCAGATGGGGAGGCTCCAGTTCTGGAGTTACGAGGAGTAAGAAGTTCCCCTTTATTTCCATTACTCCCAGGTCCACTCTGACTTGGTGTGATAGTTTACTTGTTAGGTTCCGATCTATCAGTCAAATAGAACTGTTTAAATTTTATTCGTATTCGTTTGCAATCCTCTCTCCCCCATAAAAAAAAAAAACAGCCATACAAAAAAAAGTAAATATTAACGTGATTCCTTTATCTCCAGGCATAAGATAACCCTTGACGGATTGATACGCTGTTAAAATCAATGAATCAATCAGCTTTAATCTGCTTAAAAATTGACCTTGTGTCGTATTCTGCTGTAGCAGAGGGGGTCGGGTAAACACATACCAAGGGAAAATAAATTTAGGAGTCAACTTAATATTAGCAAGCTTGTGTCACAGACAACTGTAGAATGAGTTCAACCCTTACTGAGTGCTCTATATTCATGGCCTTGTGTCAGACTAAGTTAAGCCTGGTTAATATCGAACTGTTATTATTATAAGAGTCGCATAAGAGTCATATGACCCATTTAAAAAATAGTTTTCACTTATATTTCATATTCATGATTATATGGAATATAAGATGTGTTGTAACCTAACAAAAAGATTACTGAATGAGAAATAAGCAAAACGGAGGTTGGAAATGAAATGGAAATCTTTATAGCATTAAACAAAATACAATTCAACGTGAAGAAGGTACCCATTGCAAGTGGTGGCTACTTAGTCAGCAAAAATACCCACCCTCACAATAGGGTCCAACGTATTTATGAGGAATGGGACATACCTATAACTGTTCACCGGTTGGGTATATAAGAAGATGGATTTTTTATAGTGGAGCGTTGTTGGGGATGCCGACGGGGCCCGAGGTATTTCTGAGAATGCTGGGCTACGGCCCTGCGCCGGGACCCACCTTAAAAAAGGCCTTGTGCCATACTCCCCCGTTTGGTGGGGCGTGCGACAAATACCGTTGTTGGGAAATTCTGACGTTCGTAATTGACTTCTTTTCTTTATATCTCAATTCACTAGTTATCTTCTTTTTGTTTGTTGAAGCTACAAAAGGATTAAGGACGAAACACACACACACACACACACACACACACACACACACACACACACACACACACACACACACACACACACACACACACACTTACCTTTAAACTCATTTTTTATTTTCGGGGTTTACGACTACTTAGTGGTGGAAAATGTTTTCCTGGACCAGTAGAAATAACCGTGCTGCTTGGTCGAAGCGTTAAATGAATATCATGAATCATTTTAGCAAATTGTAAATTTGAGGGTCCACCATGTGTGTCTGTATTCAGTTGGTTGGTTTAGCTGAGGATGCTACGAGTAGGAGACACGAAGCGCTGGTATGCCTGGCGAAGGTTAAGCTGACACGTGTGCTCCTAAAGGTAGTTGAGAGAAAAATGAGCGTCTGTTCCGTCGAACTGTAACAAGGGAACTGAGTAAGAGTTTCCCTTTGGCGCCAGAAAGCCACTCTTTTTAGGCAAGCGCCGATTTCGCTTGCTGTCAGAGACCGCCAGGGGGATTATTATTTTTGTGTTTATTTATTTTATTCCGTGTTTATTTTATATTTCACATTATTGTTTTTTTAAAAATTTCTTTTTTAATCCCCACAGTTGTAAATAACTGCCGAGACCCTAAAGAGAGAGGGGGGGGAGATAAGAAATTTAAATTGTCTTGTTTTGGTCAGATGTCAGCAATTTCATTTTTCAGAATGAAAATATTCCAACACTTCTGCAGAGTTGTCAGTCGAGTAATTCCTCTGGCGGACAAGGTAGAGTTGAATAAGATAGTCTAAAATCATTTAGAAGAAAATGATTGAGGTAATTTGTTCAAATTTACTTTAAAACAACTCAGTTTTGCACAAGCTCTTGATTTATGATTAAAAAACAAAACAAAACAGTACATCACAAAATTTATAAGTCTTAAAAAATCAATGTCGAAAACCAATCGAAATAAAAATGTTTATGTACGATGGTAAAGTGAAGTAATCTTTATTTCGAAATTTTAAATTCAGAACTTTAAATTTGTAACTTTAGATAATTTGAAAAATGGCAAATTGTAGAAAATTATTAAAAAGTTTTTTTTTTTTAAATAATGAGAATTTTTTATCAATAAAATTTGAACCTTGAAATGGAAAGAAAAAAAGGGGGGGGGGATTGTGAAATTTTCAACTAATTTTTTTTTTCTGATTTGAACTAATTTAGATATTCAGACTCAACGCAATTTTTGTATTTTTTGAATAGAATTATTTTACATCTTATGAAGTGGTTCACTTAGACATTCTAATTCAGTGTAGAATAATCACCCATTTCTGGAACAGTTACACAGCCATTTTTATACAGATTTAATTTTCGACGTCAACATTTGTTTCCGACGTATATTTATTGTTACATACTGTTTTCTTTTTTTTTTGTTTTTTTTATTTCAAATAGAGAACTTGAACAAAAAGAAAAATTATTTTAAAGTTTGAACAAACGACAGAATTCATTTTCTTTTATAAAAGAATGTTATATTACCTTATTCAACTTCACCGTAAACATTAAAGAATTAACATACTTAAAGGCTGTTGACTTTGGGTTTTTATTTAGTAGAACATAAACTAATAACAGATAAGAAATGTTATGATACTAAGCTAACAATTTCCCCTTAAACATGAACGCTCCTTTACCACCTACTACCTACTTCCGCTAATAACCCCTTTCTTTCAATTTACTTCCTGTAATGGCAACTTGTTACATTCTAACTATCTGTCTTGTCCTTAATCCACTGTAATCCATGATCAGATAATACAATACGTTGTAACTCACGGTCCAGAGTTATATTTTAGCAACTTTATAACCCCACTTTAAAGAAAAAAGTATCTACTCGGACCTTATTTTTTAAAATATAAATAACAGTTAACAGTGATATTGTGTCAGAAGACTTCTAGCTGGCTTAATAATACCCACCCCTAAAAAAAACTAAAACAATTTCACTTATATAGCGTTTCGGGAAATTGTTAATTTCTCTAACACTATATTTTTTAGGCAACACAAATGAATGACGGAACTTTTCTTTAACAACACAACGAAGAAAGTTTTTTATTTGCAGCATTGAATATGGTTTGCTTTTGGTGCTGTAAGACTCGTGGAGTTTAGGCTTGTTAGTGTTGGAGACGAAATGGCGTAGCGAGATGTGATGGCAGCGTGTGTTGCTGGACGTGTGAGGGATCGTGTTTAAAGTCACTGTGTAGTTTTGTATCTGGTATTTGGGGGAGAGTATGCGTTATCTCCATTAATGTGGACCAGAGGTGAAATGGGAGCTAGTGTGTCAAGAGCGGAGTTACGCTCAGATCGACATAGCCAATTTTTGGGGTGACACAAAGTTGGGCCTGTGCGAGGCATGTTGTATGTTTCTAATTTATGTTCAACTGGGATTCCTCGTAAAGAATCCATAAATTAGATGGTTCCCTCGTTGAGTGTCCATGTTGCTGCTGGTGTTGCTATGTTAAAAAGCATCGCTAAGCAGGGACGGCCTGAGGAACGTCTGTTCTGGTCGCCGTCTCAAGCCAAAGAGACTGGGTTTGGCCGCTCACCCGTTTTGCTAGCCGGAAATGAAGGTCCGGGCTGAATAGGATAAGTCATCCTGATTGGGTGAAATTAAGTGTTGAAATAAATTTGTGCGCCAAACCAAAATACGAGATTTTCCTCTTCTCTACACTTATATCGTTACCCAAGGTAAGACGCATTTTTTTTTTTTTTTACTGTTGTCAATTTCTAAGTTTTAATCGTCATTTTAATCGCCATGTCTTTTCAACTACCTCTTTCGACAATCGACTGGTACAATCTCATCTTAGCCAAAGAAATCGACAAAGTCTTACGTCAGTTCCAATTTAATTTCTATGAACGACTAAATGACATCAGTAACGATGTTAAAGTGTATTATCTGTTACTCTGTTCTGGTAATGAGGAACAAGAAATGAGTGAGATAAGTGACATGTTTGACTTAAGCAAAGAAGAAGCAAAGGACGTCAATAACTATATTGACTGAGACCGAGCATCTTCGCAACAACGATCAACTTTTCGTGTGTCGAGGCATCAGCTATTACAATGCCGTCAAAACTCCAATGAACCTGCCCTCACCTTTCTAAAAAGATTACGACAAAAAATGAAACAATGTGAGTAGGATTCTCATAACATCGACCGAAGCATCTGTAGCAGTCACAGATCTATTTCCTTTCGCGAATCAATTGTCCCTGCCAAGCGATTCGGTCACGCACTGACCAATCAGGAGCAGAGCGCATTGATTCCTTCTTCCTCTCTAGAACTATTTTTCTCGCCCTTTTTGGAAGTCAGCCAACGATCAGAGAGCACCTAGTTAGCAGCCAAGACAGACCTTTCTCACGTCCTCTGCTACGGACATTCACATGGAACACCTTCACTGAAGAACACGCTGCTACTAGCTTCACACACAGAAGAACCAGCCTTGCGGTCAGTCACACGAGCTACTTACTACAGTGACACATACTTCCTACAAACTCAAGGACCAACATACTAACCGGCGACACCCAAAAGAACACTTTCTCGCTCTGAATCTTTTACTTCTGCTAGAATAATAAACCTTTCGTTGTTTTATTTTCAAAAGAAGTTTCGTTGTTTAATTGTATTGTCAATTAATTTATAGTGTTATGGAAAGAAACCTTTAAAACACAAAACATCCTTACTCAAAGAGAGGAGGAACCTCAAAATGACAAACTCCCTACGCATTTGAGAGACAAAAGAAACAACAATCAAATAAGTAGAATTGATCCTCATTTCGCAGAACGACGAGAATAGTTCCCTTGCAATTGATTTAAAGGATGACAAAAATATCTTCGAAAACTGCAGGTTTTGCGACAAAGATCATTATCGGGGCGAATTTCTTGCAAAAGGCAGAACTTGCTCAAAATGAAAAAAAAAAACTTGTGAGATATTTTGCTAGTGTGTGTCGTTCGAAAGAATCCAATAATTTTTTTTTTTTTTTTTACAACTTACCTCCATAGAATCACTTACCTCCATAGAATCTCTTCCTCATCATTATTGTACATAAATCACTTTTCTCCTCATTGGCTTTCAGTAGGTTTTTTCATATTAGTGACTGTTGCGTGTCAGAGATGAATGGGTATAAATCATGGTTAAATAAATTCTAGTGTGACTGGTCGTGAAAGAAACTAGCTAGGGCACCATAAACAACAATGTTTTCTTTGTTTTCTTTCTTTTTCTTTCCCCTCCCTTCAAATTCTTTGGGCCTTGTGCTCACCAAAAATTGTAAAATTTCATTTTCTCTTTTTGGAAATAAAGAAAACAAAACAAAGAGAAGAAACGTCCTCGTAACAACACAGGAGGATAATGAAAAGGGAGTTCTCAAGAGAAGATTCAAACTTCCACTCTTTATCTACAGTTTATAAAAAAGAGATAAGTCCACCGTTTTAGACGACAGAGGCCGATGCTAAAATACGAATCGACAGCAGAATATCGTTGTAAATGCTAAAGTCGACACTGGTGGAAATGAGCAGCATAATGCTCTTGAATACATTTTAGCATTTAAATGGCCCATTACGCAAGGACACTTTTATACGGCTGTTTGCATTTGGGGGTTCTTCAATAGAAGAAGCAAGAGTATATCGCTTAGGGATAAGACATGGAACGCAGTTAACAATCGCCTCGTTCCATGTTGTCAAATCCAAAGAACCAATATTACTCTAATTCCAAACCTCTTAGAACCTAGGTTTAGTGACGCTCAACTTCACTTTAAAAACAAGAATGCCACTCGGCGAAGAACTATAGTCACACCACCCAAGAAAAAAACTTGTTTAAATCAAAAACTGGCTAAGAATAAGACGGAAGTAAAACCCGCCATTGGTTCTGGAGCAAGACCGTGAGGAAACCTGTGATAACCTGGAATAGTTAAATAAACCGCAACCAAACCGAGGTCCTACTTGGTTCAATACCCGGGTGGCAGCGCTGTGTAAAGGAACTGCTGTTCCTTAGGTTTACCAGATCCGACATACCAAAGCCTTCGCCCAACAGTAGGTATGATTGGTTGGTTGGTTGTTTTAAGTTTTATGGCATGTCAACCTTTGTAGGTTATTTAACGCTAAATCTAGTTTTATGCAAATAGTTCTATTTTTAAGAATTCAGTTTAGTATGAGTACACAGTTTAATTGTGAAAAACACTTCTATTTCAAGCTGTTCAGTTTATTCAAACCGTTCTAATTCAGTTAATTTAGTTTAGTATAAGTACAGATTTTCTTTACACACTGTAAAATGTCAAAACAGTTCTATATTAAACAATTCAGTTTAGTGTAAGTAAAGTTTCAATTTCAAAAACAGTTCCATTTCAAACAATTCAGTTTAGCATAGCACACAGTTTAGATGTAAGTACGGTTTAATTGTCAAAAAACATTTCTATTTCAAACTATTTAGTTTAGTCACTCAGTTCTAATCTAAACAATTCAGTTTAGCATTAGTTTGCAGTTAGTTCTATTCAACCCATAGATAAGGCCCTATCAGGTACTACCATTTCGGGACAGAGTGGACCTGGGAGCAATGGCAATGAAGGGGTGCTCTGCATTCCCCAAAGCTCCACCATCACTGGAACCTCTCCATCAGATTGTTTAGTGTCATATCCAGGACACTCGTTGGGGAGTTCTTACTCCTCTGCAAAAGTGCAGTCGATGTATTCTACAGCCCCAGCCGACTGGGCAAAGTAAGTGTGATAGATCATCTAGAAACACAGAGACCTTTCATCACCCTCTCAGTCTTTGTGTTACTCCATCATCTAATCCCAACACGAACACGCGTGCCTTGCCCACACATGACAGACCATGTTCAGCTCAAACCACAGAGCCATGTTTCTAAGGTAGAGTGTCAAAGCTTCCCCAGAGACACGACCTAAACTATTTCTTCCTGTACTGCTAAATTTCCTGATCAGTCGCAGAGAGGGAGATATTGTGTTACGAAGGTAGCACTTTATCCCTCACATGAATGCTCCCTTGTGTTTTACTATCCTTTTCTACTCCCCTTGCCTCTTACAAATTGCCCCCTGCTTTTTCTTATTTACCTCTTGTAATGGTGGCTGGATACAAATTAAGGATTCGTTTCAACCATTTGACTGTTTTGTCTTTAATCCACTGCCTTGTCTTTAATCCACTATAATCCATGATAACACAAGACACAAAACATTTTTCTTTAATAGCTAAATATTCTGCCTTCATAGAATATACCTTAAACAAACTTGATTAAATTATTTAGACTAAAGGTATAATTTTTTCTTCTTAGCCATATCATCTCGTGAGTAATATAATTTGTTTGTCGCTTGAAGTATCCATACAGTTGTTTTTCTTCCAAGTTTTGTTTTTCCGTTTGTATTTAGGTTATTTCTGTTGATTTCTTTGCATTTTTTGTATATTCTTCGAGTCCCTGAATTATCACATCTACGCAATCCTCACTGTTGACAATTCCTCTTCTTCCTTCTTTACTATTGATTCATATAGACTGTTTATGTCATCCTTTGAGTTTAAAGCCATACGCATCATCATCAATTTCTTGGTCCTTATGTCCATTTTAAGAAGGGTCCAGAGTATCTCTTACAAGGAGGACTGTCCAGGTGTTTATCTTAGTTGTCTAAATTTCTTAGATGAAGTTTGGTGATTTTTATCATTAAGGGTTTTCGGTTTTTCTTCATCTTTATTGATATTTCCACAACGTTTCGGTTGATATGTCCTCCTGCCTTCTTTAGGTGTTTGTTGAAGTCGAGAACCTTCACGGAACTTCGAACTACGTCCCTTATTGAATCCACGGGGGTCGCCTGTTCTGATTCCGTTAGCCATAACCGGGTACAAGTGTTAAGTATTCCTGTATTGTTACTCGCCTGCAGTCAGGATTGAACCTGCAAACTCCAGATGATTGTCTTCTTCTGGACACATGGCGTAACGGTTATAGTCCGAAAACCATTTATGATAAAAATCAGGTGTTTATCTCTTTGATGATATTTTTGCTTCAGGGTTTGGTTTTAAAAAGTTTTCCTGTTCTTCTGAGGTACCACTTTCTTACTTTTTCTTTCATCTCTGATTGCCTAACAGTGTCTGCTTCTAATACTCCCAAGTATTTGTATTTTTTCCCTTTTTTTTTCTCCTTTTTTTTCACCCCAAGTGATCTGATTCTTTTCTGATTTGGTAATTCTGTTTCTTCCATTGTTTCTCTTTTCTCCATTATCAGCATGGCACTTATGCATTATCATCATCAGTATCCTTTTTCTTTGGTCTATCAGTCAGAGTTCCTCTCTTGTCCATCTTAAGAAGGGTCCTGAGTATCTTATTAGGATGACTACTCAGGTATTTAACCCTTTGATGAGATTTCTGCTGCAGAGTTTAATTTTGAAAAGTTTTTTTGTTCTTCTGAGGTACTCTTTTCTTACTTTTTCTTTCATCTCTGATTGCTTTATGGTGTCTGCTTCTAATACTCCCAGGTATTTGTATTTTTTCCGCTTTTTTTTCTCCTTTTTTTTCACCCCAAGTGTTCTGATTCTTTTCTGATTTGGTAATTCTGTTTCTTCCATTGTTTCTCTTTTCTCCATTATCAGCATGACACATTTTCCATTTCTATATTTTGGCTGTAGATTCTGATAATTTGTTGAAGGGTTTCTAGTTTTTTTCCATCTTTGATAAATCTCTTAATATCATCCATATACATAAGATAGTTTATCTTTTC
Source organism: Sepioteuthis lessoniana (assembly GCA_963585895.1). Taxonomy (NCBI): domain Eukaryota; kingdom Metazoa; phylum Mollusca; class Cephalopoda; order Myopsida; family Loliginidae; genus Sepioteuthis; species Sepioteuthis lessoniana. Next base: position 125,059 of record CAUZXS010003488.1, read on the forward strand.
CAGCAACTTTGTAAATTTGTAGCCTCCTCTGCATTTTCTTAGTATACAGGGTGTCTCAAAACAGATGCAACCCATTAATATGATAATGATTTATTACTGAGATGAGAGCCATGGCGGTCATTTGGAACATGTCCAGTAAAAAATGCATCCTTTGAGTTTGAGGCACCAAATTAACGTTTTTTTAATTGTAACATATTAACTTCCAGGATATGCAATCTTTTTTAAGTTTCTTATCTCAGTAATAAATCATTATCATATTAATGGGTTGCATCTATTTGGAGACAGTCTTCAATGATTTTGTCTTCAAATAAGTAAGTTGGCCGACCGTAGTTGAGGGTGACCAGAAGGCTCCGTTTTCAATAGCTACAACACCGAGGTGTAGGAGAGGGCGCTACTCCTTTCCCTGGATTGCCCTGCTTTACCCTTGATACATACCTTATATTGCTGCGTGTTAAGCAAGGAGGTATCAAATACCATTTTTAAAGTCTTTGGTATGACGCGACTTGGGATTGAACCCAGGTCTCCCGGATCATTGGCGTACACTCTACCCACTAGGCCAATGTGCCGGTATGTAAAGATGTATGTACACGCATATATATCTTCATTAATGCATATTTCATTAAAAAATTAGGCCAATCAGCCGGTATTGCAAAATATTTTTCCTCTCTTGTCCGAGGCATTGTGATTGTATACTGTTATAGTATACTATTCTCAAATCTGAAACAAAAAGGAACACAATATTCTTATTAGTAGAGTTATTAGTAGTCACATGGGTTCCATGTATATTGAGACACCCTGTATATATACATATACTGAGTGGGCAAAAATGATAGGGCAGTCACATGGGTCCCATGTATATTGAGACACCTTGTATAAATGACATGATAGTGGTGTTGAGAGTGAGTCTACTGAGAAGATACCTCTTTGAATTTTAATCCTGGACGAGACTGATTGCATTTCACATAGCACTAATACCCTTGGGGAAGGTATGAATCCAATTATTCTCCCTCCAGCTATGGGTAAATAGTAGGACAGACTAGGTTCTTCAGCCTCGGTTAGGCAACTAGTCTAGGAGAAGGAAAACTCTGAATTCAAACCTGTTAAACTCCGCTTAACAATTGACCTTGTGTCATATCCTGCCCGAGCGGAGGGGTTGGTAAATAGTACCTCTTTGAATTTTAACTTCTGCTCGGGTTTATCTTCTTGCTAATTCTACTTTCCAGTTTTCAATGACTTTTGTGATGAAGTTTATGACTTTCTTGGATATTTTCAGACATTCTATTATCCAAGTTTGTGAGACCATATCATATTGGTAGTTTTTTCATGGAAATCTGAGTGGTGGCAAGTTACCTCAGATCCCTTGGATTCTTTTAATTATATGAGCTGATTTTCGCAGTGCTATGATCTCGATTCTCCCTCTTATTACCTATTCTTTCTGTTTCTTTTCCAGGCCTTTAGACACCGTTCCAAGGGCACAAACTACAATTATCATCAACGTCACCTTTATATTGGAGGTGCCCGTGGTGTAATGGATATCGTCGTAGGAAATGGACACGGCGACACGAGTTCAAATCCTGGACGAAACTCATTGCATTTTCACATAGAGAAAGATATGATTCCAATTATTCTCCCTCCAGCTATGGGTAAATAGTAGGACAGACTGGGTTCTTCAGCCTTGGTGAGGCAACTAGTCTAGAAGGAAAACTCTGAATTCAAACCTGTTAAACTCCGCTTAAAAATTGACCTTGTGTCATATCCTGCCCGAGCGGAGGGGTTGGTAAATAGGATCAACGTCACCTTCATGTTCCACAGCTTTTGCAGCTCTGTGGCTAAGTCTAAGTATTTATCGATCTTTCCCCTTTCTTTATTTTCACTCTGTGATCCACTGGGATAGCAAAATCCACTAGAATATGTTATTTTTTTCTTTTAGGTGTCATCTTCTGGTCAGGATTCGGTGATCCGTTTATGTCTGAAAGTCCCAGTAAATTTTATGTCTCATTTTCTGGGACAGATTCTAGTTTTTACATATATTTTTGATGAGATTTCAGTTCCAGAGTTTCGTTTCGAAAGATTTTCTAATACTTCCGAGGTACGAGGTGCATATGATAAGTTTCCAGATTTTTTTCGTATGGGTACTTTTATTGATAGTACACACATGAAACTCTAGTCCCCTTCGAAGTAATCCCCTCCGGCTGCAATGCACTTGTTGTACCATTCCAACAACTTCTGGAAAGCCCCACGGAAGTCCTCTTATTGGGCGTTTCAATGACCTTCGTCACAGCCTCTTTCATCTACTCAATTGTCTCATAACGACAGCCTGAGAGCTTAGGGAATAATCAAAAGTCACAAGGAGCAAGGTCTGGACTATAGGGAGGGTGAGGAACTGTCTTGATGCCCATCTTGGTCAAATAGTCTCTTACAAGGATGCAGTTGTGGACTGGTGCATTCTCCCGGTGGAAATGCCACTGACCCGATTTGAAGAGTGCTGGCCTCTTCCGACCGAATCTCTTCCTGAACTCCCTTAAAACCTCGGCATAGTAACTCTAACCCTAACCGTTTGGCCAATCAACTGTGGTGTATTGACTTCCTTACTCCTCCCACGCCTCTCATCGTCCCTCACAGACTCCTTCCCTTCTCTTATGCCACTCCAAAACTGATGCTTGATTCATGCAAGATGATCGAAAAGCAGTGTGAAACATTCCATACGTTCCTGTGGCATTTTTCCAAGTTTAAAACACAATTTTATTGCATATCGTTTATCTAAAGTGTCCTCACGTCCAGATTGCATTTTTGAAATTCACCAGCTGTGACAGTCAGGCTTTAGTAGGGTTTATTTGAATTCCTGCTGTAGCGGTTCCTTTGAACCTGAAATCATAAAATTGGTCAGTCATCTCATAAGATGTATTGCAATAACATACTGAATTTTCAAGAATCTACGACAATTTTAAAAGCCTGTACAAAAAAAGTCTCGTACTTCTTTCTTTTTTTTTCATCTGATTGCTTGATGGTGTCTACTTCTAATTTTCCCAGGTATTTGTAGTGGTGTTTTGATGCTTTCTTGATTTGGCTGTTCTATTCCTTCTGCTGTTTCTCTTTTCCCTTTTTTTTATTCATTATCCGCATGGCACATTTTTCGATTTCAATTTATATGAGAGTTTCTTTTTTTTATTTTCTTATTTTTGGCTGATATCTAACTATCAGCCATAAACACTTTTATTCATTAAGTTACATTTTAATTCTATTGCTTCTACAAAAATCTTGCTACGCTGTATCATATTGGCTACGAAATATAGAAATGAAAAAAAAATTATATACGATGACTGTGTGACTTGCAGTCTGTATAAAATAAGTAATAAATTGGGAAAAATACATGAAATTTGTTAAAGCGAACTAAGTTCTAAGGTTTATAGCTGTTTATTGGGCTGATGTGGATTTCTATGAAGTTAGGTTGTGAAGTCGTCTGTTGAACAGTTCTTTACTGGACCATTGCTAGTTGACTTTCTTTTTACGAAACTACTGAGTTAGCGTTTGATATGTATTGAGAACTCTCGATCAAGTGGTCAGAAAGAAGAGGTAGAATTAGTGGACGCTGTTAGGGAAGTATGCTTTAAATTTTTGGCGTTTCTGATTGGCTATTTTTTAGTTACTATCTTTAATGTGTTCTTTCTTTCTTTCTTTCTTTCTTTCTTTCTTTCTTTCTTTCTTTTCAGTGGTTTGCTTTCATTGTGTCACTTTCTTTCTTTCGTTCTTGATTTCTTTTGGTCTTGTTTTCCTTTTCTTTCTTTCTTTCTTTCTTTCTTTCTTTCTTTCTTTCTTTCTTTCTTTCTTTCTTTTAAGTGGTTGCTTTTATTGTGTGACTTTCTTTCTTTCTTTCTTTCTTTCTTTCTTTCTTTTAAGTGGTTTGCTTTCCCTTTCTTTCTTTCTTTCTTTCTTTCTTTCTTTCTTTCTTTCTTAGAAGCAACTATTTGCTTATCTTTTTTATGTGTTTCGGCTCCAATTTGTCTCTTCCTTTTTTTTCCTTCCGTGTATGTTTAATTCGTTTGGTTTCATTACGTCTAGTTCTTTTATTCTTTCTTTTTACATAATTTGGTTTCCGTTTGTTTGTTTATTGGAGATACGCATCCGCGTAATCATAACCTCGTGGGAAAACGTAGACCTGGAGGTGACCGTCTCCTCTGTAAAGAGTACGAACGTAACTACAAGACACATCAAGTTAATTGGCCGCGCATTTACCATGACTAGTTAATTTGGTATCGTTTGTGTACGGTGTGGGCCTGTGGCTCAATGATAGAGCTTTGGCTCTGCATTCTGTGGTTCGATCTCCAGCTACAGAGATCACGGTTTACACTGCTGATGAGACCTAATAATGTCGAAACAGCTGTCCAGTGGTTCTGTATGTCGCACGCAGTGTTTGCCGGATTTTCTGGTCATAGTAATTCAATTTATAATATAATTCCTCTATTTAATAAAAATGTACAGACATAAAGAACTTGTTTATTTACGAGGTCCAGATCTTCAAATGTGAAAGAGTATCGCCTGATTTCAAAGACATTTTGAAAAACAAAAAAAAAATGAACAGGGCTTTTTTAAAAATTATTATCATACCTTGGATCGCTTGACTTTTAAATAATCGGATAAATTATTGAATGCTTCGAAAGTATCGGCAACACTCATATATAATTAAACAAATCAGATATTTTAATGATTCCTTTTTGGGGAATATCACGTAAAATAGATTTTTAAAAAATTATTAACCTAAATTCATCACACTTTTATGCTCAGAAGCAGACACTAATAAAAAGAGATTCGATACATATATTTCAACATGCGTCGATTTGCAGTTAATTTTATAAATATTAGTAAATCCATTAAAATTTTTAAAAAAGCAGTTAACAGCAATAAATAAATAAAAAGCAAAACAAAATAAAAAAACATGCCCATC